>WSFP011515622.1:0-12819 GCA_009831015.1 Picea engelmannii | reverse complement strand
CTTCTGGAGTTTTTACTCCTGTTGGATACAATGTTGCTTCTGGTTTCATTCCGACACCTTCCTAGGTCCTCTTCAGAGGGTCTTATCCCCCTTTTATTGGAGGATCTGGCTCAAGTGGCTCCAACCCAATTGGAGGCACCACTCAGTATTTCACTTCTAGTTACCAAATTCCTACTGGAGGGAAATGTAACCCTTGGGGGAAACCTCCATTTGGAAATCAAATTCCACTTGGCACACAATCCCTGTTTGGAGGACAACCCCCACTTATCCCACCCTATGGACATAACATACTAGCATCACTGGCCTAGCATTGGAACTTTCTCACCTAGGGAAATCCTCAATTGTCTAGGGGGAAACATACTCAAGTTAGCTCTTTCATGCCCCCTAGTTCAGGCTAGCCATATCCAGGTTCTTCCATTCTCATTTGGGGTTCGAACATTCACTCTAATGTCCCTTTTCAAGGGAACATCCCTAATCAATACAACCCTATGGGCTACATGCCTCCACATCCATGCCCGAATCTGGAAGGACCTTCACCTTACGCATAGACTGCTTACGGTCCTACTGGTATACCTACGGGACTTCATCCCCAAAGTCACCAGTACCCTCACATGAATAGACAGTTTCCCTTTTTGGCCACTTTGGATCTAACCGACTTATCTAGGATCTTGAATGACCCTATCCTACATTCTCCCCATTGGCCCGTTATACTGGCCAAGTTACCATCCAATATTCCTAAATTTAATGGTAAATCAGGAGAGGATCCAAACAACCATGTCAAGAATTTTCACCTTTGGTGTTCGTCCAACTCTTTGATGGATGACTCCATTCAGTTATGACTCTTCCAATGAACTCTCATGGGTTCAGCTACAAAGTGGTATATAGAATTACCACGAGGCTTCTTTACTGAATTTAATACCCTAGCCATGGATTTCCTCACACATTAGCAACTGCCAATCCACTATGAAATAGGAACCGAGATATTGAGTTCCTTCAAGAAAAATTTGGCCACTCATATTTTCAATCACATCCATGAGTGGAGAATAAGATGACATTTGATCAAACTCAACCTTCCCGATCAATTATTGGCAGAATGGTTCACCAAATCTTTCGTGAATAAAATATCTCATGACATTTCCATGGGTGGATTTTTCACTGAAGAACAGGCGATCAGTCGCGCTCAATACTTAGATCTCATTTATTCACAAATGGACACTCTTTACGACTTACTCCCTGATGCTCCTCGTCCTTCTACCACCTCTACCTCAACTACCCCTGCCACTTCTCATGCGGCTAATGGTGTGATTGGCACTTTCCATTCTCAACCTCAATCTACACAAGAATTTCCCACCAACCCCAAGTCTAATGCGTCTAATGTTTAGAATGCTCCAACTCCTGCTCATTCCACCAAAAAAACTCTTGAGGTGAACTCTGTTCAATCCACTCCTGTGGAAAAAATAAATCCAAAAAAGGAAAGGGTAGGAAAAAGGAGGATAAAAATAATCAACAATCCGATAAAACCAAAACACAACCTGTTGATGATAAGGATAAGCATAAACCAAGATATCCTTTCCTTATCTGTGGTGATGATCACTACACGAAAGATTGATCAAGATGTGTTGAGGTCACTAAGTTCCTTCAAGGGATCACAAAACCTCCCACCTATTGTTTTGTCCCAACATTTCTCTTCTCAATAGTAGGTCCATTTTTTCATTCACGAACAACCTTCTCCCTACACTACTTCCTATGTCCTTATGTGTACTGGTGATTCCAAAAAGAATGACATTGCACTTACCACTCAGGCCAAATATTACCTTGCCTCAAAGGAGAAAGTTGATGATATACCACCGTCATTGGTTCAACAGTCTCCCTCAACTTCACCTCCCAACGGTCATCTTCATCTTGAACGATCGAGTCTTAATACAGTTCTTCGCTCTCCCTCAAAGGGTGTTGTTCGAAAGTCTTCCTTCAATCCTCATGCACGTGCTACTCAAAACTACATTATTGTAGAAGATCTAGTGCAAGAACCTTCCACGATGTCAGCTCTTGAATTTCTTCAAAGTTGTCCCACTCAACGGAAGGCACTGTTAAACACTATTGATAGAATTGATCCTACAGATATGAATTTGATAATTTTTTACCTGGAAGTTCACATTCCAAGGCTACCCCCTCAACTCGCATTTCAGATACAAGTTGTTGTCGCAAGCAAAAACATCTGTAGAACTGTTATTGACGAGGGTGCCTCGACTTGTGTAATGTCTTTTGCTTGTTGGAAGGCCATCGACTCTCCTCCCCTTACCAAATCACATAACACACTTAAGGCCTTCAATGGATCTGGATTTAAGCCCTATGGTGTACTTCCCTCGTTGTTTATTACGTTGGAAGGATAATCGGTCAACGTCGAAGTTGAGGTCTTTGATGCACCTCTCAATTATAACCTCCTACTTGGTCGTAGCTGGATTGATTCCATGTGCGTAGTTGCGTCTACCCTTTTTCATGTTGTACGTTTTCCACACCATGGAAAAGTTATTACTATAGATCAACTGGCCTTTTTTAACTCCTATTCTCGTACTAGAAACATGCCCTTTATTGTAAAGACACCTCTTGGGTATGAGAATGTCGGTTTGGGTCTACTAAAAGATTCAAATTTGATGGGTACATTCCTTATCACACCACCCGATGTTCCACCTCCTTTGGTTGCCTTGATCAACATGATTTCCACCTCCATTCATGAAACCCATGTCTTTTGACTCATGGATAATACCCAAACCTGGTGATTATCTTCGTTATGGTGACCAAATGCCTTTAAGTCCGGTTGAATCCTCTTATTAAGACATTCAATCAGAAACCCCCTATACCCCCTCTCTTGGTGATTCATCTCCCGATACTTTTCACGTGATTTTTCCCATGGATGAGATGATTATGTCGGTTATGTCCATGGAAGACACCCCTTGGGACGATGAGCATCATCGTTCCATTCTCTTCCTGGAACAACACACCATTGAGAGTTACCAATGGATTTCAACTCCGTCGACCATTGTTGTCATTTCTTCCATTCCCAAGTCCACACACGATGTGTTATATGAAGGGAACTTAAGTAATATTTCACCCTAGACATATCCATTAAACTTGGAGTTGTCAAAAATGTTCATATCTTAGCTTCGTGTTCCAACGATGAGGTTGTCACATATAAGTCCCTTTTTCAATAGTTCGCGACATCTTCACATGGAGATATGAAGAGATGTTGGGTATTGACCCTGGTATTGTTGTACACGAAATTAAGACGTACCCAGGTGCTAAAATCGTTCGGTAGAGACTTTATCTGGTCCACCGTCATAAAGCAGCTGCTATCAAGCTTGAGGTTGAAAAAATTCTTAAAGATGGCTTTATTTATCCTGTGGCTTTAACTGATTGGGTATCCAATCTAGTTTTGGTTAACAAGAAACAAGGTACGATCTGTGTCTATGTTGATTATAGGTATATCAATAAATCTTGTCCTAAGGACAACTTTCCCACCCCCTTCGTCGACTAGATTGTCGACGATTGCACCGGGAGTGAAATATTCTCTTTGATGGATGGTTTCTTTGGATATAATCAAATCAACATATTACCAACGGATCAACACAAAACCTCTTTTATTTGTCCTTGGGGCACCTTCACCTACCGGAAACTACCCTTTAGTTTAAAAAACGTTGGTGCGACTTTTCAACGTGTCATGTCTTATGCCTTTCACGATATAAAGCACATTATACAACCGTATCTGGATGACCTACCGGTGCATTCCATGTGCCGTAATGATCATCTGGCACAACTCTGATCCATTTTCCTTCATTGTCGGTTCTATCGTATATGCTTAAACATGCACAAATGTGTTTTTTGTGTGGACTCCGACCGACTTCTAGGATTTATCGTATCACGTCAGGGGATCAGGGTATATCCTTTGAAGGTCGAGGTAATCCTCAATCTCCTTCCTCCTTCCTGGATCCGCTAGCTTCAAAGTTTGCAAGGGAAGGAAAACTTTTTACGTCATTTCATCCCAAATTATGCCAAATTAACACTCGGATTTACTCGACTATTAAAGAAAGGTTATGAGTTTGTGTGGGAAACCACTACCAACAAAGCCTTCGAAGATTTGAAACTAACTTTAACCTGTACCCCAATACTCTTCTCACCCAATTATAGTCGATATTATTTCCTTTATCTTGCTGCCTCGAACTCTACCATCACCATGGTTCTGGTCCAAGAAGATGATTCCCACGATGAACATGTCATTTATTATTTGAATCAGAGTCTCATGACTACCAAAGCCAAATATTTACATGTTGAAAAACTAGCCTTGGAAGCTGTTCAAGCTATCCAACGTTTCCATCACTATATCCTCTTACAAAAGACCACTATAATTTCCAATTGCAACCCTATGCAACACATTCTTACATGCCAATTTCTAGGGGGAAAATACTCCAAATGGATAGTGATACTCCAAGAGTTTAACTTAGATTTTGAACGTGATAAGTCTAAGAAATCCTTGGTGTTTGATGAACTAATATGCGACCTTCCTTGTACTGAGATGGAAAATGTAGCAGATGATTCTTTACCTAATAAATCCCTTTTTCTGATAAGTTCCGATGACCTTTGGTATGAAGATATCATTATTTATCTCTAGACTCAGAGTTTCCGGCCCAATCTATCTAGCACTAACCGTCATCGTATATGTTACCAAGCTCGTCAGTATATTATCCTTGGTCACACTCTTTATCACCATGGGGTTGACTCTATTTTTCGATGATGTCTCTCTTATGATGAGGTCGAGAAAGCATTGAATGACTTCCATTCTAGAGCATGTGGTGGTCACATGTCTGGGTATGCTACTGCCCAAAAAATATTACGAGCTGGGTATTTTTGGCCTTCTTTATTCAAAGACTGTATTATTGCTATCCAAAAATGCCATGCTTGCCAAACATACAACAACAAAATAAGATTGCATCCTATTCCTTTACACCCTGTAGTTTCCGTTGGACCATTTGCAAAATGGGGCATTGATTTCATGACATGTAACCCTCACTCGGCTGGGTGGCATGGATACATCATCGTAGTCGTGGATTATTTCACGAAGTGGGTTGAGGCGATGCTTACATTCAACAATACTGGAAAAAATGCAGCCCTATTCATATTCAATCATATCATCACACGCTTTGGAATCCCACAAGCTATCGTCACTGATCACGATAACCATTTTCAAAACTTCATGATGTCTGAGCTTACCAAAAAGTTGGGTCTTCGGCATGAAAACTCAACCCCCTACAAGTTGGGTCTTCAGAATGAAAACTCAACCCCCTAAAAGTTGGATCTTCGTGATAAACAAGGTTCTCATCACTATGCTTCGACGGATAATAGGAATTCACAAGACAAGTTTGCACACAATGTTGTTTTCAGCATTGTGGGCCTATCGGACATCCGTGAAGTCTGCCATGGGATTTACACCTTTTCATTTGGTGTATGTTATCAAAGTTATTCTGTCGATTGAATGTGAGATACTGTTGTTGAAGCTATCCATTGAACTTCTCCCAAACACCTCTACTAAGGAGTATCGTCTATTGTATCTGATGTGACTAGACGAAACCCGTCGTGATTCCACCTTGGTTATTGAAACCCAAAAGAAATGCATGAAAGCCCAATACAAAAAACATGTCAAGTCGCATGTTTTCTCCGAAGGTGATCTATTTCTTCTATATGAACAAGATCTTGATTTACTAGGGGCTGAAAATTTGAGGCTATGTGGCACGACCCTTATATCGTTAAATGAGTGTTGGATAAGGGAGCCTATGAGTTAGCCGATTATGATGGTATCCCAAAAATGGGCTTTACTTGAAGAAGTACTATGCCTAGATTCTTTGCATGAGTGCTTGTATTTTTACTGTATCATACTTTTATGTGCTACTCTTGTGTTTTTCATTATTTGGTTTCAAGCCCTAGTTGCTTACCTTGCATTGTACTTGGTTTTCAGATGTCAGTGTCTTCGCTACCCCACATTGCCTTCATCGATGGCGATAGTCATAGTACTCAAAACTTAGCGTCCATTTCTTGGGCAATCTATGCACCTACAAATGAGTTAATTAGTCTACATGGTGTTTGCCTCGGTCATGCAACTAACAATATCAAACAATATAGCGCAGTCATTGAATTGTTGACTGACGCTATTTCACTTGGAATTTGTCACCTAGTTGTATGGTTGGATTCATAGTTAGTAGTACTACAACTAAGTAATGTCTATGCTATCTGAATTCCTACATTGTTATGGGTATATTTGCAAATTCACCTCTTGGAGCATTATTTTGATTATATTGAGTATCAGCACATTCCTATATGTCTAAATATGTTAACCGATGCATTAGCCAATTATGTGTTAGACAAATATTTGAGACATTTATGAATCCAATTACACATCACATGTTGTATATAAAGCAAAGTAAGCCGGTAGAAGCCTCATGTATATATATAATGATAAAAATGTTTTACAAAAATGTGTTTTCTGTCCAAAGACCAAAATGTCAAAATATGAAGCTCGTGGCTTCTACAAAATAGCATCATGGATGATGCTCACGATAGCATAATACTGCTCGTGCTACCCTACAAAGTAGTCGTCTCAGAGAACCAGACATGCCTACGGTGTGGCACTGATAACGTCTCAGGATCTCGTTGATCAGGATGTCTGGGATGTCTGCTGTCAAACCCTCTAGATTCTATTTGACTGCCTCATAATCGTTAGCATCCCATCCTACTACTACAACTTCTTCCCCACGTTGTTGAATAGGGGATGTACAGGGAGGCCGATGTGGCCCTACATCTGCATGGTCAAAATTTTTTATTAGTCTTTGGATAGAGAGCATATATAAAAACATCTTATATTCTAAAAATTCATAAAAACACCATAAAAACAAAAAAAAATTATTACCTAGGTCCCCCCACTAAAAACCCTCAAGTAGAACCAAGTCAGGGTCACCTCGAAATTCCATACCAACATATGCATAATCATCGATCATCAATATTTGAGGCCTCAACCAATCAAAAAATGCATCATTGTATTTGATAATAGGGCTCGCTACATGCCGGGCCATGAGGTCGCACCACCTCTTCATTCTTGAGTCTCGTGGGGCTAGTATTCCCACTCTACCTGTAGTCGTAAATGAGGGACTCTTTCTAGAAAGAAAGACACCAAAATGAATCCATACCTAAATTGCTTCAGGTCCCCATTCTTGCTTTTGGTTAACTGTGTCTTCATACTGTGGAGAAGACCATCACACTAGTTGAACACATGAGGTTCCATGCAATCCACAACATATTGAAAATAACTTTGGAGGGCCATGTGTGGAGATGCACTCCCTGCCATATGCGCAATGGTAAAAAGGATGGTCTGGAGAGTTAAATCTCAAACACCTCCAATAGCTACCTTACCTTTGTGCCTTTCGTCCTGGGGTTCACAGTACCAACAGATGTATTCGCTCATCGGTAGGTCACCACCTCGACCCCTTGTTAAGGTCACATGTGCCCTAGGATGAGATAACCCCATCAAGAAGTAAATGTCTTCGATGTCCAAGGAAAGAACATGGACACCCACATGAAACACCTGCTGGTCTACATCTCACATGTGGACCAAGTATTCTAATAACCTCAGTTGGGCTCTCATGCCATGGATTTTGAAAACTTTTAACAATACACACTGTCGAAGAGCATTGAAGGTGCCTGGATCATTCAAGGCCATGAAGTCATCATCCTCATGTTCCCTTTCTCTCCATTCCAACATTTTGGTAATCAAATACCTGCATGGAGACGAGGAGAAGAAGTTATCATCTTCAATCTTTGATTTTTAAATTCTTCTTGGGTGAAAGCATACATAATTTTTTGGGTTTTTCGGCTGCCGCAGACGAAGTTTTAGTACAGTGCAGGGTTTCCACAAGTGAGCCATAGGGCACCTACGGAAATCATTGATTTTCGCAGGTCTTGATACTAGTCCCCTGCGACGACCCCAACGTGTGCCCACCAGCCCAAAAACTCATTTAAAAATTACCTTATAACCAAAATAAATGAATTTCAATCCATTAAAAAAGAAGAGGAAGACAATCTTACTGTGTTGACGCAGACCATTTGTTGAATGATTGCATGTGCTTCTCGCAATCGACAGCCAAAATATGAGGTAAAAACAGGGTTTCTAGACAAGTTTTGAATGAAATGAAAATGAAATAGAAATAAGAGGTTTTATCCCCCTTTTATTCCAATTTTTTCTCTTTCTTACAATATTTTATATTATTTTAATGCATTTTATCATAACCTATAAGTGAAGTGGGGAAACCGAAGGATTGTTGAGTAGAGAAGGGGCACACTTCCTCGGGTGGGATAGGCATGTGAGGAATGATGGACTATAGGTTGTATACCATAGTTGGCACCTTAGTCTGGGTATTTTGGTTATTTACATACCTTAGCTTGGCTTAGGATTCCTTTGTCCCAATGGAGTTTTAGCCCCAGCTTGGGGGTGATTAATCCGAAATTGATCTTTAAAGGCTTGGCTAAGTTTTAAGCATGTGTTCATTTACCAATTAGGAATTAATGAAAGAAAAATAACTTAATGAGATATTATAGCATCCATCATAAGGAAATTCATATCAAAATACAAGCTCAAAGAACAACAAACCATAAAAAATAAGTTGTTAACGGAGTTCAACAAGATTGCCTACATCTTTGAGTCTTTGTCTCAGTGGGTGAGGATTTCTTATTTCTCTTCAATACTTCAAAATTACATCAGAAAAGTGTCAAAAGGATTACAAATTGGTCTGGCTGTGTTCTTCTCGACCCCGAGAATCCAACAAAACTAACAGCACTGGAAACGGTTGAGCGTAGCTGCCAAAATTGGCCCTCAAAGTTCCCCTCCTCAATGGCTTCCCTACATAAAAATGGCTTTGGCTTTCAAAATATTCAACATTTCTCCTCTTATGAACTTCTCTAATGTTTCTAAGAACCCCTGGTTTATATATATTTTGAGTTGGTATCCTTCTACCAACTTCCTCCCAAGATCTGGCCTCAAATCAGGCTACAGATCCCCCAATAATGGGCAAAATCCATTAAAAACAACATTAAAATCAATAAAAAATATTTAATATATAGTAAAAAACACACTAAATGCCAAATATTGGGCGCAACCCCTTTCTCTCGGGCTCCTGGTCACATGGCAGTTGCCATATGACCAAGCACTAGGTACTGGCCCCTAACCCTACGGTCCAACCCTAGTCTTTCGGTCGCATGGTGCCATATGTTCGAGTCCTAATACCCCATGCGCCCTCCTATTGCATTCAGCTCCTGGTTCTTAGCCCTTGGTCATGGGCTAGCCCCCCGCCGATCGGGGCTTATCCCCAAACTTGCGCACATAACTACTTCAAATATAATATAGCCCGTAGGTTTAAACACGGATCACACTAGCTTGGGTGGTTAGCGCATTTGGTGTAGTCCGTTGTTGCAACCAAAGGTCATGGGTTTAAAACTTGTGGAGGAAAAACAAATTTTTGAACCGACCCACATTAGCCAAATCTGGGGTGCCATGTGGCACCCTGTGATTGGGCCACATGTCGCCTCTGAATTGGCCCGTACCATCTAGTCATCCTATACTCAACACCCAATCAATTCACAATCAACATGTACAGTCAGCTACAACATCACCTACCATACAACCACGTGTCGTGCCACATCAACATCCATATTTCCAAGTCACCTGCCCAGTCAACGTCCATACAACCCAGTCACCCTGCCACGTCAACTTTCGTACAACTCAATCACCTTGCCACGTCAGCATCCGTAAAACCACCTATCATCCATACTGTCATGTTTCATCCTGTCATTGAGCCACACCATGTATGGACTTCCATGTGTCACATCCGTACAGTGCCACATGTCAATTTTGTACTGGTCCAACTTAGCTTGAAAATGCCAAAACTGAGTGAGACATGTCACCTTCTGGTGCTTCCACGTGTCCTGCTGACATCATCATGATGTGATGCTAACGTCACCTATCGTACTGCTGATGTCAACAGTACAACTTGTTGACTTTGACTAGTTTGACTTTTTTCCTGTTTGGGAAATCGATTAGAATGCGATAAATTTCGCATACGACGTCCATTTGTGAAAAACATTATATGTATGAAATTACAGCGACGAGATGGATGCAATCACGCTAGTTTCATATGATTTCGAGAACTTTGATTTTTAGGCCTTCCTGGATCCATTTTGGATCATGCCTACGCACTAATACCTTTTGGTCCTCCAAAAGGGTATTAACCAGTCATCAAGTGCGGGATAGGCCACCCCACTTGTCCTTTGTCTTTAAACTCTACCCTGTGCACCTATTTCATCATAACCGATTGCAAAAAAACCATGACAACTGACAACATATTGTTAGCCACTTGTACTCTTTCACATCTTACTGAAGCCACTACCATATTTCTAATGTTAGCAGCGATAACATTAGAAATATGACTGCAAAGGAGCTAATATGTTTGAATTACTTGCACGACATTAGCTTATCTTGAATCAAAGTATGATTGAATTTCCATTCTACAACCATCTCATGGTCATGCTTAAGATCAATTGCTTTACTTGGCACAATTACAGGTGTGTTGCTTCCATAAGATGCCTTCCTTAATTGTTCCATTGTTTGAAGAGATGGTTTTGCTTTTATATGATGAGCATGTACAACATATTCATTGCCTTCTTTAGTTAAGTGATATTGATTTTGTTCCCTGTAGAAGATTACTTTGCGATCATACAAATAAGGGCTACCTAAGACCATTCCACATTCATTAAGTGGCACCACATCACACGTTACCTCATCCCCAAACTTTGATGAAATTGAAAACTTTAAAGTGCATTGCTTTGTTATGTGCAATTTATGATTGTTGCTTATCCATTTGAGTAAGGTTTATGATGTATCTTAGTTGTCAATCCCAATTGTTTAACCACTTCCTTTGAAATCAAGTTAGATTGAGATCCATTATCTATCATTGTATCGATCTTAGTATGTTTCATTATCATCCTTATGTGAAACAACTTACTTCTAGAATCATATCCATCACCAATTTTACCTGTCAAACCAACTGCTATGATTTTAGTCTCATCACTTGAATCATATCCCAAGTCTGTTGGTTGTGTTGTTGTTGCAACTGTTTTCCTCCCTTTCCTCTCTTTTAACCACTTCGGTCTCTTCTCTGGATGCAATTGTCAGCAATGGTCATCATCATGCCCTTCTTTCTTGCAATGCTTACAAGAGATCGTCTCTTCCTTTCTTGTCACTGGATTTGCTTTCTTTCCATTCCCCTTCCTTTTGACCTCTTTCCTTGAAGACGATTCCCCCGATACACCAACTCATGTTTTCCCTGGTTCAATGTATGTTGCTTGAAAAAAAACCTCGTCAAGATTAGTAGGTCCAAACATAAATACATTGTTATGAATATGTGCAGGTAAACCTCCTATATACTTCATAAGAGTTTCTTGGGTATGTAATAGAATATTTAACATTAATGCCATCTTACAAAATTCATCTGTGTATTCTTGCAGTGTTTTTCCCTTTCTTAGTTTAAGACTTTGACATTCAATTAAAGCCTTCTCTTTATAACCCAAAGGATAAAATTTCTTTCTAAGTGCAATAACAAAATATTTCCATGATGGAAATACATTACCAACTTACTGTGTGCCATTTTGCAACTTACTCTGCCACCAGATGAGTGTTGTTCCTGCAAGACGAAGCGATGCCAACTTGATTTGAGTTGCCTCATCTTTGATTTGTTGCACACTGCAATAAAATTCCATCTATCTAACCCAGTTATCATGTCTCTCAACATCGACTTCACCATCATACATGGGCAATTCAAATTTCACATCAAGCTTAAGTAAAGGCATATCATGTTTATGTTTATGGGAATGCTTTCTTGCGGTGGATTTTTAACTTGTACTTGAAGAAGAAGAAGTTGATGGAGAAGAAGAATGTGAAGGAGGCGTTTTAGGAGGATTCTCTCCTTCTTCACTTTTGTCCTATTTTGAAGATTCCCCTTGGAAAGGCCTCTTCCGTTCCAAGTAATCCTCATATAAGACCTTTACCATCTTAGACATGGCGAATAAAGTCTTTTGCAAATCGATCTCATTTTGATACATGCCTTCTTCCGATGCCATCTCCTCACTTTGAGAAGTCCTATTTCTCAATCCAATCTCTGGATCCCCTTCTACAAGCTCGCCTTCATCACGACTCATCTTTTCCCTGGTAATCATGTGTTGACGGGCAAAATTGATCGTCCGTCAACTGAGAGAGTGGAACCGGTCCAGGGTTGTCTAATAACCCAAGCCATTTGGGATGAACCACCCTGATGGGTTTAGCGGCTCCGTTAGTCGATCTAAAGTCCTAAGAGAACAAAATAAAACTAATCTAAACTAACTAATCTAACTAAAACTAAAAAAAAAAACTAAACTAACTAACAATAAATAAAACTAACTAATAAATTAATCTAATTAAAACTAACTACTAAACAAACTAACTAAAACTAATTATTAAAACAAACTAAACTAATCTAACTATTCTATAAACACAATCTACTAATTACTACTATACTAACTCTAACTGCAATATAACGTATTCACAAAATAGACAATATCGACAATTTACAGATTTAAATAAAACCTGAAAAACTCGTTTGCATTCTGCCCTAAGACAGTAAAAGATATTTTTGTTGATTTTATAATTTTTATGAATAGAAATAGAACAGAAAAATAACTAAACTAAATTACTAA
>WSFP011515621.1:0-12819 GCA_009831015.1 Picea engelmannii | reverse complement strand
TAAGTTGCTCTAGTGTTGGTTGTTGTAACTGTTCTTCAAAATAGTTAGTGATTGCTTGTCTTATCTCTTAGGGGCTTCTTTTTAGTGTGTGTTACTGTTTGAACGTGTAGAATACCTTAGCGTGTCTTGGATCTTCTCACACAGTGGAGGATCCCGAGCTCTGCCGGTCATGAAGGCTCTTGGGCCTGCTGCCGGTTATACTGGAGCCACCCCCGCCACCATTGAGGGTGAAGCTAGACCAACAAGGGTCTTTCAAAGCAACCAGGTTACAAACCATTGTGCCTGAACAACTCCCAGAGGAATCAATCGCCAATCTTGGCTCGGTTGAAACAAAAACCACTGATACTTGGCCATCGGTCATTGTACCCATCCATTTTTATGAACTCCTATCAGTGCCTCACACAGTTATGGAACCAAACACTGTTACTTCCTCTGGGAATTCTTCCATTCCCACCACCGTTGCTACCACAGGAGAAACATCTCCTAACTTGCCGCTATCAGTCCAAGCCACTACGATCTCAGCCACAACTATGTCACACAGTGGACCGATCCCATCTATCATGGCAGCTACAAATCCCTTCACACCTAGTGTGACAAGCTCTCCGTTCTCATACGATATGCCTAGTTCAGGTACAAGTCCTGCACTCACTTACTCCACTTTACAGACTTTGGGTCTGGGGGAAGGGAGCTCTAACGCTCCCTTACAAGGTCAACTTGGGGGAATTCCTGTCCCTTTTATTGCGTTTCCTTATGCTGGAGGTCATATCTCTCCTTCGTCCCCTTCGCTTGGTGGTCTGCATCAGCAGTCTGCTGGGCAACCTGCACACATGAATTCATTTGGAGCTGGGAGTCAAGGAACACCTACACAAACTATGCCGGTAGGTTTGTCACCGTTTGTTTGGAATGGGACGTTTGGTAACAACACTTTCACATCCACCGCTTCCCCGTCTGGGGGCACTCCCATTTTTGGACAGTCTACTCCGACACAGGGTACTATTACTGTGCTGGGGGCACATATAGCAGGACCTTGGAACTCAGGACAAGGATCCGTTCCCTCCTCTGGAATGTCGTTTTGGGGTAATTCTTTCCACAGTCAATGGAACCCTGGAGAAACTTCTATGCCTCTCCTAGCAGGACCGACATGGGGTAATCCTTCCCAAATTCCTTCAAACACGATGCATGCCCAACATCCGATGTCCTTTATGGGGAATCAACCAATGCTGTTTCCACAGATGCAAAATCCTTACGCTGGTCAGGGCCATGCTTTCTACCAGAATCCGGGCTAGTAGCCAAACTTTTCCTGGCCACTTGGTGCCAGTCAAACTCTAGGACCCTTTTTCCCAGGCTATCAGCAGCAACCCAAACTACCATTCTTGGCGATGTTACACTTGCCAGATTTGACAAGGTTGTTAAATGATCCTATTTGTCACGATCCACGTTGGCCTCCTATGCCAACGAAGTTTCCTTCAGACATTCCAAAGTTCGAGGCCAAGCCTAACGAAGATCCAGGTGATCACGTGACTACTTTACATCTTTGGTGTTCATCTAACTCATTGAAAGATGACTCCATCCAGTTGCGATTGTTTCAATGCACTCTTATCGGGAGTGCCACGAAATGGTACATCGAGCTTGATCGCTCAAGATACTCTTCTTTTGGCGAACTGGCGATGGCCTTCCTTAACCATTTCCAGTTACCTCTGAGATACGATGTTGGCACAGAGCTGCTTGCTAATTTTGAACAGACGACAGTGGACCATATCTCTGATCATATCCGAGAGTGGAGACGCTAAAAGAGTCTAATCAAGGTACCAGTCCCACCAACATTCCTTCTTGAGTGGTTCCTTAAGTCTTTAGTCCCACAATTATCCAAAGACGTCGCAACTTCAGGAGTTTTCTCCGAAGAAGATGCCATCATGAGGGCTCAATAGTTTGATCTTATCTATTCTCAGTCTGGTTTATTGTACAACATCCTACCGGATGCACCACGATCGATACTGGATAAAACTAGACAGAGAGCTGGACCACATGCCAATGGTATTGTTGGGTCAGCACAAACCAAGCCCACTGAGCAATTGTCAAAGCAATTGCAAAAATTGTCTATATAACACTCAATGACCAGCCAGACTATTGCTTTGGCTGCTCCTCCTACCCAAACGTCGGAAGTACACTCTGTGCAAACGACTAACCAGAAGGCCACCCAGCAGCCTGAAGGGAAGAAAAAACAACGAAAGAAGGGTAAGGGGGAGAAAAAACCCACTGATAATGCTGGTGAGGGCACCACGGAAAAATGAAAGGCGAGGTATCCGTGCAACTTGTGTGCGGAAGACCACCCGACCCATCTATGTCCTTGACTTGCAGAGGCCCAGAAGTTTGTCACACAGCAACAACATGCAGTGTTGACTAATCCATTTCAACATGGGAAAAATCTAACTCAAGCCTCTGCAAGCACGGAAGGGGGAAGTCAAGGACCCCCTCCGTCTTCGAACAACCCCACGAATGTATATATGGTGAAAGGTGATGCTTTTATATCAACTAGAGCACATGCCTATAGTCAACCAAGCACTTCTGAGAAGGGAAAAGAATCCAAACTCCCATCTCTTCCTCTACAGATTGAGAAGACGTTGGGAGAAATGATGACACGCATTCCAAAGGGTGCATTTAAGAAAGATTCTCACAACCCAAACACAAGGGCCGCCCAGAATTACTCTGTGGTGGAAGATTTATCACAAATCCCTTGTGCAATGTCCGCTTTGGAGGTCCTCCAAAGTTGCCCTGCTCAGAGGAAAGCCTTGTTAAATTCTTTAGGCTCTACTGAGACTTGTAACCCGGGTACCATCATGTTAGATACCACTGACTTAAAACCTCGTCTGCCTTACCACGTAGCGTTTTAGATAGTAGTGTCTCATACCACAAAAACTTTTACACAGAATATCTTCCACACGGTGGTCGACGAGGGTGCCTCGACATGCGTTATGTTGTTAGCATGTTGAAAGGCCATTGGCCAGCCTGCTTTGTCTCCATCACCTACTCTCCTCACTGCTTTCGATGGTCATTCTTTCCGATCACATGGCATCATTCCTTCTTTTCCTGTGCAGTTAGGAGGGAAGACCGTGTGTGTCGAAGTACAGGTAGTCGATGCTCCCCTCGACTATAATATCTTGTTAGGACAGAGTTGGACTTATGCTATGCAAGCTGTGGTTGCTACAATTTTCCGAGTCTTGTTGTTTACACACGAGGGTCAGATAGTGACCATCGATCAATTGTCCTTCTCTAGACCTGACCCAGCTTTGGGGGCATCCACGGTCCCCATGATTGATAATCCTCAACCAGGTGTCGTTAACATAGGAGTTGGTTTGTGCCCATCCTTGATGGGTACCATTGATTACCCACCTCCTCACGATGATGTCAATTTTATATCGAATCACCAAAAGGCTGAGATTTTTCACGTTTCGTTGTTCCGCATGACTTACTTTGAAGATTCGTGGATTCTTCCTTCCCCATTAGCCACGATGGATGAGACAGGGCACTCTGGCATGTCCATGCCCTTGTCGGCTGCTGAAGTAGCGTACTCTTTAGTCCAGCAAGCTTCATCTAACCCTGATCCGACTCCTACACAAGAGTTAGATCCAATTCTAGAGCCTATTTGGGCTCAGGTTTCTCTCGCTAACGTCGATTCGTTAGACTTAGTCTTGCCTTCAGATGAAGCAGTAATCGAAGCAATGACTATTCCGGACAAACCTTGGGAAGATCTTCATCACAGATCGTATTTCCTCCCAAAGTTAAGCAGAATCAAAGCAGGAGAATTCACCGTGACTATGACTGGAGATAGGTCTTGTCATACTAATCCCTTAGCTACACACAAGATCTATGCTGAGGGTAATATGGAAACCATTTCTGAACCGATATCTATCAATATCTCCAAAACCCTTGGTGTCATAGACAATGTTTTCGTCGGAGCATACAACTCCCCCGAGGAGATGCCAGGCATTGACCCACAAAGTGTCGATCATGAGCTAACTTTGTTGTTTTTCAAGCTCGCTTTGAGATCCGAAAGCAACATCCGACGAGACTACATTTATGCTTTTCAATCTCGTCCGGATTAACTGGGAAAAGTAACCATTATGGAGTCTTCTTTAAGCCCTTTTTAGACTCCTTAAAGATGAAAAGATTTCCGAGTGACCTTGTTTCTCCACACTCGTTAAATTGGTCCAGAAGAACGTTCCTTAAACGGGTCTCATTTTAAGCCCTTTTCAGACCCTCTAAACATGAAAAGATTGTCGAGCGATCTTGTGGCCTTTCACGCTCGTTAAACTGAAATTTGAAGTCACGTCTGTCCGGCGGTAGTTTACCCCTTTTTCGGTCCGGACAGTCAACTGTACGAACAAAGGAATACTCTATTGAATTCCCATTCTTTAGAAGAGTATCCTCTGGTATAATTTTATTCCTTTTTCAGGCCTGAGGGACTAAATTTATGAAAAAGAAACCCCTCAGAGTCCATAGTTAAGCTCTTTTCGGACTCCCTAAAATTGAAGAGATCGTCGAGTGACCTTATTCTTTCACACTCGTTAAACTGGTCCAGAAGAACATTCCTGACGGAGTCCATAGTTAAGATTTTTTCAGACTCCTTAAAAGTGAAAAAATAGTCAAGTGATCTTGTCCTTTTCGCACTCGTTAAAATGGTTTTGAATTGATGTCTAATCGGTGCTAGTTTACCCCTTTTTCGAACCGACTAGACTATTGTCGAAAAAGGTAACCCAATGGAGTTTCCTTTTATGATTTTTTAGACTCTCTAAATATGAAAAACCACTGAGCTTCCCTTCTCTGGGCTCATTAAACTTACATCGAAGGACGTTACCATTGTGTGTTCTATCAACCGCGTTGGCATACCTTACCCATCAGCCTTGTAACAGTTTGCTTCTGCGTCTTAACACCTTTTGCCACTGGAGGATTTTTCCCGAGTATCATTTCCCTAGAACATCAGTCTTGTCCTTGTGCCTTGAGCTTGTATGTTTGTTGTACTCGTTCCCCCATTGTAATGTAATATTCCTTTATTCTTTTTCAAAAATTATCAAAAAGAACAAAAAAATTAAATATACCCCAAAAAGAGGATGGGAAAAGTATTTTCTTTATTGGCAGCATAATGAGTCGCCCTTGGATAAAGCACATCTATCTGTTTGATTCATCAAACTATGGGATGTAGTACGACCTAAGGAAGCTTTGCTCGCTATATAGAGTTGTTTCCTCCACCGTTTGGTTACTCTTCCAAACATATGGAGAGTTTGTGTTGCCTCCTACTTCGTAGACTTATGATTAACAGATATGATGCATGAGTCTTATCACTTGTCATGCTATTATCCAAGGGAAGTTTGTCACTGATCTTGAGTCAGCCCCTCTGCAATATGTCTCTTGTCCGCATACCCGGCCATCCTGAATGTCCAATCAAGTCTTTGTTTGAAATCACTGAAGCCTTCAGTCCGATCATCAAGATTATCAAGTCCATAACCGACGAGCCGTCGAAGACCTCTGGGTAGTGCAGTCGTACACTCATATTACACTCCTACCCAAGTTTAGAAGATTTTGAAGTTGTTGCTCGAGTTATAAAGTACAGCCATCAGGCCGAATCAACTTCTGGGAGATGGATACTTTATATGTATATCTTTCTGATTTCGAGATGTAGCTCCAGTGTGTATTATTCACAGCTACTCTTTATAGTTATCTGACATGGATATACAGTGTATTTGATTGGTAGCCATGGTTCTATTTTATTTCCAAGCATGGGTATGCCCGCCTCGGTGAGACATTTGTGATTTTTCAGATGGCACCTCCTGATTCCTGATTCTTGGGCTCACTCATTCAGCATATCAGTACAGATTGGTAAAGAATTGGTAATGTATTTTGGCCATTTGATGCTCTTCTGACCTCACACATTAGGGGGCATCTGTAATAACCCTAAATTGCACCATACATGCTTATCTGGCATCGGGCCAACTCATTTCCCTTCATTTCCAAAACATCTGCTGAGAAACCTCTTTGGAAATCCTCTTGGGTCAAGGTACATGCACCCTAACCTACTACTGCACACGTTGGAACGTTGGCAGGCCTACTACAACCCGCGTTTACCTAATAAAACACAAAAACAGGAAAGTTGCCGATGGGACAAAAAGCTATGGGTCAGTTAACTGGAACTCCCGGCCATGCATGGCCGAGAGTTCATCCAAAACCCTAGCTCCTTCAAGCCTATAAAAGAAGGGGCAGGGGTACCATTTAGAAGAGGAAAAATATAGCAAAGAAACTCTGCCCATTTGCCAAATCCATTTGTCGCAACCCTTTAGCCTTTCCTCGAGCCTAAGGAGAATTAACGCAAAGTAGTTGGAGGACAAAGAAGAGGAGGAGCCCAGGATCAGGATCAAGGAGCGGTGGCTGGTCTCGACTTTGATTAAAAAAAGCATGCATGCGTAGTGTTTTGTCTTGATTGCAGGTGAACTTTGGAAGGAGAAGCGCAAGTAAGCGGGCAAAGCGCAACGAAGGATATACACCAAACATCAATAAAAAGGTTAGTAGTTCCTTTCCATGCACGAGTCTTGAAAGAGGGGTTTAAGTTTTGGGTGGTAGGATTCTTTAAGGTCAAAATCTGCTTGCAAATCTGACCCTAGTTTGCTAGTCCGTAGGGTATTATTTCCCAACAACAGGGACCCAGAGGAAATTTTTTACACTTTGTAAAGTTTAATATCAAGATGCTATTGCATGAGAAGAACATCTTGAATATACAGTAGTTGGTCGGATTGGAAAATGCTAATGTTCAAGAACTCGGACAACGACAATGACACAGAGGTTGGACACACACATAGTGGGAGAATGTTCAGAGAAGTTCCTCTTGCGAATATGTTTAAGGAGAACTAGGAGGATGAGGGTTTCTACAGTGGAGAAGAGGCATATATGACAGACGAAGAGCATTCAGAATCGTCTAGGACAGAGAAACCTCACCGAGAAGAGCCAAAAACTTCAAGAACTGCACAGACTGTTGAATTAAGTACTATTATTCCTCCTGTTTCTTCAGCAACGTTAAGTAACCAGAGTAACCTAAGTCATCATAATGCTCAGAGCACTGTCACTAGCAGTCCACCACATACTCAGTCAGGAAACTTAGGAAGATCTATGGTAGAAGAGATGAGGTTACCCACCTTTAGAGGAGATGGATCTGAAGATCCTGATCAACATTGGTTTCTATGTGAAGTTGTGTGGAGTATTAATAATATCATTGAAGAAGATGTCAGATGAGCTCAGTTCAACACTACCCTAAGAGATCGCGCACTGAGTTGGTACATGAAATTTTTCCAAGGAGCTACGCCTAAACCGCTGAATGCCATTAAGACTGAACTAATTGCCGAATTCAAGAAACCTAAATCAGAGTTGCAGTGCATTACATAACTAAAATAAATCAAGCATAGAAAAATTGAACCTGTGTGGGATTTTAATCATAGATTTAAGAACTTGACATGCCATTTGATTTTTCAGATCCCAGATGAGAAGAGTAAGGAATGGTTCATTGCTTCCCTCTTGCCACACATCAGAGTTCCTCTAATGCAAAAAAATATTACTTTGCAGGCTGAGGCACTAGATATCGCCATGAAATTAGAATCAACCTCGATGGAAGAATCCAACTCAGGTATGAGTCAAATCTTGAGTCAGCTAACTAGCTTATCACTGCAGGTCGAAGATATGAAGAAAGACAAGGGAAAAGTTAAAAGAGAAGAAATCTGGTGTATCAGGTGAAAATCAGAAGGCCATGACAAGGAGCACTATCCCCTATTTCATGAATACTTGGCCTATGGATCTCCGAGCCCTTTGAAGCAAGTTACCCTACCCTGGTGCGAGGTATGTAGAAATTGACATCGCCTTGGTGAATGTTACTATCTGCAAAAATATGTTTAGACGCCTACAAGTTTGTATTTCACGTTTTGTAAGTCAGTAGGACATGATGACAGGGATTGTAGGGATTACGATCTCATGCATGAAAGGTCGAGGGATATATAAAAAAATCAAGGTGAATTACAACAAGAAGGAAGCACTATGCAATATAACTCTCTGGGAAGAGGAAACTTCAACCCTCATGGTGGATTCCAAGGAAGATGATGAGATATGGGTCGAGGTCGAGGATATATCATCTGTTATAACTACACACAACCAGGACACTTGGCAAGGGACTTTCATAACCCTTGTACCACTTGCATCTATTGCAACTCATTCGAGCATGTTATTAAGGAATGTCTAGCATTGTTGGCTAAGCCTCAGGAGAAATGAGGAGGAAACCAACAAATGCAACTAATCAAAGAAAAACCTCATGGAGCAGATCCTAGAATCATTGTTATCACTAGTGGAGGAACTGTTACAGGAGAAGATAGAGTGATCCAAGGAAAGACTCCAGAGTAATAAGGAATTAGGAAAGCTACAGAGAAGACACAAGTGTTTGATGCGAAGAAAGAAAAAAAAATATTTGAGGAGGCAAGAAAATAATTTGGGAGAGACCAAGGCTCTTCATTGAAGGCACGACCAAAAGTAAGAGAATGTGGAATGATTCTGGCATTTGATTAGTCTTCTTCTCCCGAAGATGGAAAAGAGGTGAGAAACTTGTCATTTTCTTGTATACGTTTATTGAGTTGATTAAAGATGAAAAAACCATACAAGAAATACAAAATTTGGTCGGACAGTATGAGATAGGAAGGGTAGATCCTTTATTGAATAAAGCAGTAGATCAACTATCCAAGAAGAGAAGGAAAAATAAATAACTACACCTTAATGCTCAGATTGGAGAGTACAATATAGACTATGTGGTCCTCGATTTAGGGTCGAAGGTCAATGTCACGACGAAGTAGACCTGGGCACTGATGGGAAAACCTAAGTTTATCTACTCCCCTATCAGACTTAGGATGGAAAATCAACAAGATATAAGCCCCTTTGGAATACTGGAGCGTGTCCCTGTGGACATCGACGAAGTAAGGACGTTTGCAAACTTCGAGGTGATTGAGATAGTTGATGATAGTTGTCCTTACCTTGCGCTGTTAGGAATTGATTGGGCTTTCAATAATTCCACTGTGGTTGATTTAAAGAAAAGAAGAATTATGTTTGAAGGAGATGTCCTTAGGTTCATTTCACCTTTGTATCCTAATGAAGGTCAGAGATACACAGAATCCATTAGGGAATAAGACCATGCATACAAACTAGAAAATATCTACAAATTAACAACCAAACAATAGGACTACATTAATCCTACAATAGATGGGAATTTGAGCTGGCGAAGTGACAACACATGCTATCAGATTCAGAAGAAGTACTCGAGAAATGGAAGAACAAAATATATGAAGTTTCTACAAGGAAATGTGCTAGATTAACCAGGGAAGTTCGCTGGATCGACACAACAGTAAGTAACTTACCCACCTTTGATGGTCTAAATCACTTAGAATCATTCTTGTTGGAATTTGAATATATTGTACCAAAACAAAAAATATTGTTGGCAATGGATGAGGCCCTGAAATCAACCCCAACGAGATGGTGGGGGACACACAAAAACAATATTACAGACTGGGTACAATGTTACACTTTGATGACAACATGATTTTCAGAGCAAGAAGAAGGCTGTGAAGTTAGGTACATAGGTTGAAGCTATCCAAAGGACCATGTGTGAAGTTACGAGGAAGCCTGGAGAAACATTCCTCAAAAACAGTGGGTACACAAATTCATTAACACACTGGAAACAACCCCTATCAATTGGTAGCTACAAGCAAAACTGCGCCTCATTTTTGCAGATTGGGAAGGTATGACCTAGAACTTTGTAACTACCTTTTTGTTTAAAATCTAATACCCTACAGTAGATCAAGCATTACAGATTGTAAGACAAAAAGTGTTCGAGGAGGCATCTAGCCTCCCTTTGGAACAAGAAGAGGATGAATGGATTGCACCTCTCCAGAAACTGCAAGGTTGTTACAACATCAATGCTGATGAAGAAGATGATCCTAGGAAGGTGAACATCAGAGAAACATAAGGCCAAAGAGATGTAGAAGGACTAGGAATCGAACTACCTTTTGTTGGACAACCAATTAAAATCAAGAAAGTCAATATTGGAACAAAGCAAACACCGAAGCTTGCAAATGTTGGAGACTATTGGGATGTTGCCACTATTGACAAGATCACAAAGTTACTACATGAATATCAGGACTTGTTTCCAACCAAGTTCAATGATATGAAGGGAATTAAAGGGCCCATGGGAGAGATGAGGATACCTTTGAAACCAGATGCAAGGCCAGTCAAACAAATACCCTATAGATTGAACCCTAAATATAAGGAGAAAGTGAAGGTTGAGCTTGACAGAATGTTGGAAGCAGGAATCATAGAACCTATTGAAGAGTCAGAATGGATTAGCCCTATGGTGGTACAAGATAAGAAGACATGACAAATCAAGATCTGTGTAGATCTTAGGAAGTTGAATGATTTTTATTTACATGACCCATTCCCTACGCCATTCACCGATGAAGTGTTAGACAATGTAGGAGGACAGGAGGTATATTATTTTACACATGGATTTTCAAGATACCATCATATCCAAATTGCCAAGGAAGATCACCACAAGACCACATTTGCAACAGAATGGGGATCCTACCAATATACAATGATGTTGTTTGGATTGAAGAATTCACCAACCATATTTTCCAGGGTGGTGGTCGAAGTGTTTAAGGAGTTTTTACATAAATTCCCGGAAGCATATTTTGATGATTGCACTGTTTTCAACATTTTTCAAAATCATATTGAATGTTTAAGACTAATGTTGGATAAGTGAAGGCCGTGTCAGATTTCCTTGAACCTAAATAAGTGAATCTTCTTTTCACCCTTCGGAGTGCTACTGGGCCATATTGTGTGTAAACAAGGATTGCTGGTAGATCCGTCCAAGATTTCCATTATAGTCGATCCACCCCCTCCTATTTCAGTCAAACAGCTGCACTCTATGCTGGGACATACTAGATACTCTAGGAAGTTCATTAAGGGCTATGCATAGATCACAAAACCCATGGAGAATATTTTAAAGAAAGACTGTCAGTTTCATTCGACAGAAGAATGGCAACAGAGCTTCGATACACTGAAACAAAAAATGGTTACTGTGTAGTGTACATTTTCGCTTACCCAGAGCTTATAATGCACTATGTAACAACTGTACATGGAACTTTTACAGAAAACATACAGAATTGTATAATCACATGCATAACAGCAAAGAGATACATTTTAATTCTCAGAATAAACATATAGTTACTGTTATAATTAGACAATCCATAGGTTTCAACAGTATTTCATTTACACAGTGGAAAACATGATAATTTTTGTATCACAGTCATGCAAAATGTGATAAGAACATAGTTAGATACTTATCTTGTAATAGTGGTGAAATCCACCAACCAAGTGCAGCCTTCCACGAACCTCCCAGCCTTAGACCGCACTACTCATTTTCTCAACAGTGGGTCACCCCCCAGCTGGGACTGAGCTCCATCCCAAG
The DNA here is from genome assembly GCA_009831015.1 of Picea engelmannii. Lineage (NCBI taxonomy): Eukaryota > Viridiplantae > Streptophyta > Pinopsida > Pinales > Pinaceae > Picea > Picea engelmannii. The sequence goes on along the minus strand of WSFP011515621.1, from coordinate 1,280 downwards.
GCAATGAATCCTAGGCTAGGCTGAGGTTACAGGGAAAACAACACATAAATATTTGGAAGGATTCTTCCCAAAGATGCCATCTTACGCCCACTACTACCAGATTCTCATTCCCCACATGCCTGTTCTGCTCGGGAGTATACACCTTCACATGCACAGTCCATCGGTGCTAACCTCCCTCTCTAGGCCTCAGCAACAGGCTAGATCAGGAAGTCTCAGAGCCCGTAGCTGGTGCTGGGCACTCTCTAGAAGAAACCACTTCCTATCAAGCTCTTTCACCTGGAAAGAGTTGCTCACAGGCCTGACAACCTGCCTCTTCCAACCACAAACGCCTCCCTCACCAGAAGAGAGGTCATACACAAGCTCAACATGAGCTTACTCTAGCCAGTATGCCATGCACAATCCAGCATTGCGTGGCCACAAAAACCAATTGGGAAAAACAGACACACGCTTCCCCAAACAGGTTCAATAATCACGGGATAGTCTCACCATTTTTGTTTCGGGATTGCACAAGGGTATTCTTGCAGAGGTCGGACAGGTTCACGCTCAGATGGTCGGGAAGAATGGAGAAGAATCCCCCTCCACGGTTCATCTCGGCTATTATATTTACATGCACCAGGGTTGACACTTGTCACCCCTGGAACTGCATGCGTTCCACTAGCACACGTTTCTCCCACCATTTGGGAATTCACGTGTCCTTATAAAAGGACTTAGGATAAAGACATAAAATGCACAAATATTTTGGAATAATAATAAAATATTATCCTCAGGCTTAAGCCCCCTAGGCTTAGCCCCTAGGCTCAATACTTAACCCCTCTCCCACCTTCCAGCCCCTAATTCCTTGCCCATTCTGTGGATGCTCAGTCCCCCTTCACTCATTCATCATGGTCGGTATGCACCTGGCGGTGTTTATATTTTTATTAATCATTCTACATACATACATGTACATCAGCAGGCTCCTGGCCTTCAACACTTAGGCTTCATGGCCTAACAAACACATAAGCCTACCATCTTATACAAAACATGGCTCACCAGCCTATAGACATGTTTACAATTCATTTCATATATCATGATTTGCAACGGGGCTCGGCCTTGGGGACACTACAATCCCCCTCCCCTCATTTTTGCACTGTCCTTAGTGCAAATTACACTATTTCTGCAAGTCTTTCAAAAATTTCAAAAAGATGCGGGTACTCTGCCCGCATTACTTCTTCATGCTCCCATATCACGTCTTCAGGACCGTACTAGGTCCACTGGACCTTTACAAGCTCTATAGCTCGATT
>WSFP011515618.1:0-12819 GCA_009831015.1 Picea engelmannii | reverse complement strand
GTGTAGGAAGGTATTGCACGTGTACTGCTTTCCTCTGCAACATGTCTCTGATATAATGATATTTTATCTCAATGTGTTTTGATCTATCATGAAACACAGGGTTCTCAGAGAGCTTCACACAGCTCTGGTTATCACAAATAATAATAGGATCCATCTCATGATCAAATAAATCTGTCAGAATCTTGTGAAGCCACACTCAATGTTATATATTATGCTTCTGCGATACTCAAGGCCACAAATTTATGTTTCTTGCTGCACCAAGAAACCATGGAAGACCCCAAGGTGAAACAACCATATGTGCTCCTCTAGTCCACTGCATTCCCTGCCCAATCTGCATCGGCATATCCCTGCAGACTCAAGTCCACACTAGAGGCATATCTTAGGCCATATCTAATTGTGCCTCATAGATATCTCAATACATGCTTTGCTTCTATCCAGTGAGTCAGTCTTGACTGACTCATGAATTGACTAAGTACATGTATCTGGTTGTTAACCAGATACATCAGTGATCCAATCAGCTGTGGATCAATCTCGTCTGAATCATCGTCATTCATTTTCTTCAAATCCATCACCATCGATGTAGGCATGGATTTGCATTATGTCATACTGAACTTCTTTAATATCCCCACTGTATATTTTCCTTGACTCAGGAAAATCTCATTAGTCCTCTGTCATACTTTTTGTCCCAAGAAGTAGTGCATCATACCCAGATCCTTTATCTCGAAATTAGAAGTCAAAGCTTGCTTGTATCCAACAACAAGGATTCTTGAATAAGTCATCAAAATCAGGCTCTCGTCACCAATAATGGAATAATATAGGTTTGGATCAACAACACTCTTGTTGAAACCTAAACTCATCAAGAATTCATCCATCTTCTCGTACCAAGCACCAGGTGTCTACTTTATATTTCTCAACACTTACACCAACTGCATGTCCCTCTGCCCCTTGTAGAGTTTGTCGAGCTTAGACATGCCTTTTATGCCCTACCGCAATATCTCCGAGGATATCAACTGGAGCAACTGGATTAACTGAAATAATGGTTGTCTCCCTTTGGTCTGTTGAAGGGGAGAAGGTAATGTCTCTTCCTTCTTCTCAATTAGTTTGACTCCCTCTGAGTCAAGTCATTCCTTCTGAAGTCTTGAAGGATAAACATCTTCCTTTGTTGTTAAACTGCTTGGAACAAGGAAACAAACGAAAGGAAACAAGACAAGAATATCTCCTAGAGGAGATTCATGAGTGCATCTCTAGAATCAAAACAATTTAAGGATTGTTGTCACAGCTACGATACCTACTTGTAATGTGGCAACCCTAGAAATGTAGGTTAGAGGTATGCTAATTTAAAACAATCAAACCTGGAGTCTTCACTTCCAGTGTGTTGTTCTTTTGAATGCACTGAGATCCCTCTGGGTCCATGATTGCACCAAGGGTTCCTTCCTCCCGCAAGTACCCTTATGAAAATGATGCAAATAATATATATACAAGTGCATACCTGAGAGTGTAAACCAATGTAGATTTTGCTTGTTTGTTAGTGTCACGATGAGCAATGACATTCCTCGCTTGTTTTCCATAGACTAGAAGGAAAATTATGTTGTTGTAGCTTCCTGTGGCCACCTGCCACTGATATATTCTATAACCAGACTTGTTTTCCTTGTAGCCACATGTACCATACAAGTCTCTGACAAAGTCTGCATCAACTTTTACTGTTGTAACTAATATGAGAGTATCACATATTAACAATTCTGCCCTTCTGTTGGTGATCCAACTTGCTATGACTATTTTAGCTTATCAAGGTCATGTCCATTGTTGACATTCAACAAAATTTCAAACACACTATTGTAGCTATCCTTGTAGCTCCTGTTGCTACTCAAAACTGTTACCACTTGACTTCAAATCTGTAATTAAGGGATTCTTGAATTCGTAGGTGACACAATTTGAAATGATGAAATTTCTTTGTTTCCTTTAAACTGTAAACAATCTCTTCTTAAAGTAGATTGCAAGGTCGGTCAATATTGGTTGTCTTTATGACCATTATGCTTAATAATAGGTCGACCATTCTTGTCCTTAAATTATAAGTACCAACCAGTAAAAGTTTCCAAAACAGATTTTTGTTATTGGCTCACAATCTAGTCTGTAATCTAATGATAGGATCGAATTATATATATGTTAAGAGAGGAAGAATACCAATCAATATTCTTAGCAATTTGTGGTGCTTGGAGTAGTCAACGTTAGTCCTTATACTTCCCTTCAATTTTCCCTTATTCACAACTTCATACTGTTGAAATTGAGCCTCATAACAGGCCCTAAAATTGCCCTTATCTCTGCCTAAAAAAGTGCCCTAATGTTTGACAAAGTTTTTTGAACTGTGGTTGACTTTGATGATGAACAATGGTTGAGTGTTAGGGTGTCCTTTTGTCCCTTTAAACCCTCCTCTCTCAGCACAATCCTTTTCCCACAACCCTCGACCTGCTACATGAGGCTTACACAACGCTTAACATTCCACATTTTGCCCACAAAAAAGGAAAACAATGCTCTTCTATTGCCCTCAGACTAAGGTAATCCTTACACAGGACCTGTGGCAGCCTCAACATTCACTTCAAAAGGGTCCGGCCTATTCCTCATTACAGATATTTTGTTAGGATCTTATTGCGACAACCTTAGTGGGGCCTTTCGCTTGTTGCGGTCTTCATCTATGGTCTTCAATAGGGCTCGGCTAGACCTGTGACCAACCTCAACCTTCACCAAGGATTTAAGAGGGGTTGGGCATCAATATTTACCACAACATTTTAAATTGGAGGTCCGACCCTCTTCTCTTTACACCTATGACAGATTTTTGACAACCCTTATCTTCCACATTGATGTGCATTGATCTTCTTCAACCCTGCTCTGATACCATGTTGAATTTTGAATGAGCTATGGCTCATGCATTTTTTTAAAGATTTTTGTTTAACTTTTACTTGAACCATAACTACTGCAACAAACCAAGATCACAAGAAGAATAACCATGCACAAGAACACAAGAAGTATCTTGGGAAACCCTTCTCAACAAGGGAAGACAACCCAACCAATCCTTTGCTATATTCTTCAAGAGAAATACCTCCCACACCATCACCAAACCTATCACACAAGAGGGTGATGTAATTCTCATAATTTCATACTACAACTTCTGAAATCATGAGATGACACAATGATAAGTGTGTTTCCTTAATGGGGATTCACCTTTATTTATATAAGACTTATCACATCAAATAATGTGTCTATTGGCATAATAGGGCCGACCTCAATAACTCAAAATATAATTAATAATTACCATATTAATTATCTTTTACATTATGGTGGGGCTGACCTGTACCCTTTACATCACAAATAGGGTTACAGGTAAGTCCGACTCTTGGAAAATATAGCAAGGGATCTCATACACCTACTAGTGCTCAACCACTAGGGGCACATCCATCTGTGCTCAGCCATAGGGATGTCCACATCTCTATCTCACTGTGTCTCACAGGAGAACCACACTCACTAGTGCTCATCCACTAGGATCACGTTCACCTGTGCTCAACCACAGGCACATCCAACTCAACAGATCTCTTTCTCACTACGTTACATAAGAGAATCATCTGGAGTATCACATCATCTCAACTCTCTGCACAGAGGAGGCCAATACATCGTTTCATCATCACGTTCACCTGTGCTCAGCCACAAGCACGCCCAACTCAACATATCTCTTTCTCATTGCATTACACAGGAGAATCATCTGGAGTATCACATCATCTCAACTCTCTGCACAGAGGAGAACAATAAACCCATCACATGGGCTCCTTCACCCCTCACAAGGGTACACATCGTTTCATCTTTGTCTTAGAGAGAACGACACACCCAACTCATGGGCACACCCAACTCATGGGCTTCCTCACCCCACACAGGGGCACACAACGTTCCTTCTCTGTCTCAGAGAGGAACCACACACCCAACTCATGGGTACACCCAACTCATGGGCTTTCTCTTAGTTCAACTCACCCAGTCTGTGTTCTGGTGGATGTCTCGCGCAACTGTAATCATCAACACAAAGAATCTTTTCTCTTAAAAATCTTAAAAAAAGACAACATTTTATTTAAAAATACTTTGATAAGACGACAAAATCATCAACATTTGCAGCTGATGAAAAAATTTTACTATGAGATTTTGTTCAGGCTGATAAAAGTAAGCATTCAAAGTTTTAGAAGTCATGGCTTGGTCCTTATATAATTGTCTTTGTTGTTGGAAACAACTCCTATGTACTAAGAGACATAGATGGACGATTGTTTTCTTACACGACTAATGGTTCGCCTCCGAAACACTACATTGAACCTGGCTGATTTCTTATCATCGACAGTGTTGTATATATTTTATCTTTAGTTTGTACAATTTTGTTTTTATTATTTTCATTTTTTGTTTTTGGGTTTTCTTTCCTTTCTTTTGATTTCGAGATTTTGGTCAAAATTGGATCAATCAAGTTACATGTATGTTCATTGGATTGCAAAATTTTCATTAATTTATTTTGGAAAAAATGGATTACAAACAACAGAGATGAATGAATTATCTTTTGTCTGCAATACTACTTATGTAGTTTTTTCCAAACCAATCATATTATCTTATTGAAACTTGTTGATTATAGCTCTTCTCATCTTCTTCTTTCTTGTTCTACCCTCCATGAGTGTTTATTGAAGGGAATAGCATAAATTTTTGATGAAAATTTTGTTGAACTATTTGAGAAGAAGAAGCAATCAACAAAGTATAACTTCAAAAGAAAAACCAGAAATTATGAGTTCTAGCCTATTAGAAATAGACTACCTTGTGGACTCACCAAATGTTGACTAAAAAATTTTTCACCTACTAATCTAGCCTACAAATCATTGCAAGGCCTCTCTATACATTTATTTTAATAATAATAATAGGTCGGGTCCCCTAGAAGAAAACATATGGGTGATTATTTTTGACATAAAATTTCCCTCAACATATTTTATCTTCATATCAGTTATATGGTATACCGATTCAGGTTTTATTGTTTGTCATCACACATGTCTGGATGGTGTCAAATGCTTGCTTGCATTTGAATATGACAAATGGTAGTTTCAAAAGAGGCATTAGAGGGTGGTAACTATGTTTATTTCTTCTTGGTATGGTGACATTAATTTGATACTCAACGAATGAATTTGCATAAGGTTGGTTCTATTCCTATGATTACATGCATGGTGAAAAGATTTTCAAAGCATAAGGGTTACAAATTTGAGCTTATATAGCTTACATGGTTTTCTTTGAGTTTGGTATATACACGTCATTTTTTATATGGAAAATAAATACAATTTTTGCATAGTAATGCAAAGTTTATTTTTTCATACACATAAAGGGTTGGTATGGTGATATTGTGTTGAAAAATGGTATAAACCTTGGGTTTAACAAAATGCATGATATATGTTACATGGCATGGCATATCATTTATGATTGAATATGCGAAAATATGTAAGCTCTGGTTTACTCATGTGGATATACGAACTGATATGATTGATGGTGATTGGAATGACATATATTTTGAGGCTGATATAACACATGGTATTATGTTATGTGAGTTGAATGTGATGTGACTTGGTTGTGATGAGGTTCACATGGAATGAGTTTATGATTATTTGTTTCATATGTTGAGTTGGCATGCTCATATGGTATTGAACGTGAATGAGTTGGCCATGCATTTATTTTGAGAGGACGTGGTCTTTAATGTTGACTTGGCTCGCACTTTACCACCTTTAAACGAACAAGGGTTATGCCATTTGCATTGTTTGAACCATGGAACAAATCCCTACTTGGTCTGAAGAATGAACTCATCTAGTCATTGTGAAAACCGTCTTAGCTTTGGTATAAACTCACCATTGGACACAGTAAGTACACTAGCTTTTGAGCATCTTTTGCATGTTTGTTTTTTGAAATGTTTAAGTTTTTGGCTCTGGTTGGCTAGTCTTGAGTGTAAAATTTATCTCTTTCCCTATCTTTTGTTTCTTAGAAAATTATTTGAGGAATACAATGAAAGAATTGGTGGTTGTTAGATGTAAATGGTGGTCTAGTTTTCAGTTGATGTTGGTCACCCTCTATTCTCTAATTTTGCATCTTATGTTTGTCATTTATGTTGATTAAAGTTTGTAAATGGTGGAAATTGGATATGACTCGAACCTATCTCTATCGTTACATGCAAAGAGACAAAGATTCGAACTCGAGTTAGTTCTTTACTATCAGTTATACAAGCTTTGTAGTTTTGAAAGTAATGGGTTAGACCCATTTTTGTGGTATGCACATGCAATAAAAGAGTTCAAACCCAAGGTCATTTGTTGTGAAATTGTGATGAAAATTGATGTGAGCTTAACATGCAATTTTTTTCAAAGGTTTGTGTTACACATGTTGTTTGGTTTATTTTGTTTTGACTTGGGTCATTCCTCTCAACTCATGTCTCCAAATGGGTTCGAACTTGGGCTCATATTTATGTTATTGATGTTGAATTTTTTATGGTTAGCTCACGCAGATGTAGTTTATTTCATTTTATCATTAGTTGAACCATAACTACTGCAACAACAATACACAAGCTGCAGTAAACCAAGATCACAAGAAGAATAACCATGCACAAAAGAACACAAGAAGTATCTTTGGAAAACCCTTCTTAATCAAGGGAAAAATCCAACAATCCTTTGCTATATTCTTAAGAGAAGATCCCCCACACCATAAACCCTAGATGCACACAAGAGGGTGCTCTACAACCTTGAAACTAGCACCCAAGAGAGGTGCGCACTTCAGCCGTAGAAGTGTTACTGAAATGATGAGAAGACAAGTGAAGTGAGTGTGATCCACAATGGGGATCCACTCTTATTTATACAAGACTTGACACATCAAAAGGTGTGTCCATTGGCACAATAGGGCCGACCTCTTTAACTAAAAAATATAATTAATATTTACACAATATTAATTATTTTTCACATGATGGGGCCGACTTGTACCCTTTACATCACAAATTAGGGTTACAAGTAAATCTTACTCTTAGACAATATAGCAAGGATCTCACATGCCCACTAGTGTTCAACCACTAGGGACACGTCCACTTGTGCTCAGCCACAGGGATACCCCTCTCAACAGATCAACTCAACTGAGTCCACAGGAGTACCATCTGGAGAACCATCTCAAGCCGACTCTAAGTCCATAGGAGTACAAGGAAAGAGACCATCTTAGGCCGACTCAACTCAGTACAGAGGAGTACAAGGAAGGAGACCATCTCAAGTCATCTCAACTCAGTCCAGAGGAGTAGACAAGAGACCACATGCCATCACAACTCAGTCCAGATTCTAACGCACACCCATCACACGGACACACCCAACACTTTGGATCCCTCACACATATGTCTCAACTCAGTCCAAAGGAGAACGATCTGGAGGATGTCTCATGAAGTTTCAATCAAAAACACTCCCTCTCAGCTAGGGAGGCATTATCCACTAGGCCAAGTCTCTCATGAAAGTACTTGAACTTCGTCTTGGAAAGCGGTTCGGTTAAGACATATGCGACCTGCTCATGTGTAGAAAGGTATTGCATGTGTACTGCTTTCTTGTGCACTATATCTCTGATATAATGGTATTTGATCTCAATGTGTTTCGATTTATCGTGAAACACAAGATTCTTTGAGAGCTTCACACAACTATGTTTATCGCAATGCAGGATAATGGTGGAATCCATCACATGACCAAATAAATATCCAAGTAACTTGTGAAGCCACACTATTTCGTGAATTTCCACACATAACGCTATGTACTCTGCTTTTGTGGTACTCAAAGCCACAGAGATTTGTTTCTTGATGCACCACGAAACCATGGAAGATCCCAAAGTAAAACAACAACCGGATGTGTGCTTCCATTCCACTACGCTCCTTGCCCAATCTGCATTGGCATATACACGCAATCTCATGTCTACACCAGAGGCATATCTCAGGGCATATCTAATTGTGCCTCGTAGATATCTCAACACATGCTTCACTGCTATCTAGTGAGTCTGTCTCAGATGACTCATAAACTGTCTGAGTACACTCACTGCATAGCATATATCAGGTCTGGTGTTAACCAGATACATCAATGATCCAATCAGTTGTTTGTAAAGATGTGGATCAATCTCGCTTGACTCAGAAGAATCCTCGTTCATCTTCTTCAAATTCATCACCATCAGTGTAGGCATGGATTTGTAGTCTGTCATACCGAATCTCTTCAATATCTCAACTATATATTTTCCTTGACTCAGGAAAATCTCATCAATCCTCTGCCATACTTCTAGTCTAAGAAGTAGTGCATCATACCATGGTCCTTCATCTCAAATTCAGAAGCCAATGCACGCTTGCATTCAACAATAAGGCTTTCTGAATCAGTGAGGAATAAGTCATCAACATATAGGACCAAAATCAGGCACTCATCACCAACAATGTGATAGTATAGGTTGGATCGGAAACACTCTTGTTGAAGCCCAAACTCATCAAGTATCCAAAAATCATGCTCGAGGTGCCTGCATTAGTCCATATAAGGTTTTCTCCAACCTGCATACATGAGACTCCTCATGTGTCACAAATCCATCTGGCTTCTTGATGTAAACTTCTTCCTCAATCTCACCATTGAGAAAGGGTTGTCTTTACATCCACCAGATGTAGTCTCCAACCCATGGATGCTACAAGATCAATAATCATATAGATGGAAGTGTAACAGGAACAAATGTCTCCTCATAATCTATTCCCTCCACCTGATAGAATCTTATAGCCACAAATCTTTCTTTGTACTTCTCGACGCTTCCATCATCTGCATGTTTGATCTTATAGATCCACTTGGAAGTCACCACAGACTTCCCTTTCGGTCTCGAAACAATATCCCACACATCATTCTTCATAATGGACTGATACTCTTCTGTCATGGCATCTTACCAAAACTCCTGTCATGTTGCTTCTCCATGACATGAAGGTTCAGTATCAATGATGTGGCTCATAGCTGAAACATAGCTCGAAAATCTCTGTGGTCTCTTGCTCTCTCAGAATGTATCATGAGGAGCTGCATGTCCCTCTGCCTCCAGCAGAATCTGTCGAGCCCATGTAGGCTTCTCCCAACCTACTACCAATGTCTCTGGGAATCATCAGTTGGAGCCACAGGATCAACTGGATCAATAATTGTCTCCTCTGAACTGTTGAAGGGGGAGAAGGTATTGTCTCTTCCGTATTCTCAAATAGTTTAACTTCCACTGAGTCAAGTGACTCCCTCTGAAGTTTGAAGGATAGACATCTTCTTTTTCCGGTGTTGTTAACCTAGAGACATCTCATGTCTTCTTAGGTCCTCTCCTGTCTCTACAGTACTTTGTTGGCCTCTCGTACTAGGATAATAACCAAGATGAACTCTCATAGGGATAACAATCAAAATGGCCTCATGTACTAGGATAATAACCAACCAACAAAAAATGGGCTCCCGTACCAGGGATAATAGCCCTTCAATAAGGAAATAAGAAATCTGGCCTCCCGTAGGGATAACAACCAACATGGCCTCATGTATTACGATAATGATCAACCAAACAAAAAAACGTTTGGACTCCCGCACCAGGGATAATGGTCCAAGCCACGAGGGATCCTAGACCAGGGATAATACCCTTCATTATAAAAAACAAGCTACTACAAAGTAATGATGAAATCAACTAAGCAAAGTAGTACAAGACTTACCTTAGTCTTCAATCATGCTCAACCTTGCTTTTGGTCTTCCCGATAAGACTGAGGTAGAGGAGAAATCCTCGTCGTTCTTGCTTGCATTCCTTGACTTCTTTTGAGGTGGATAAAGTTGCTTTCCTTTCTTCTCACATAGTGACAAGGGCTTGAAACCTTGCACATCACTCGCTGTAAGTCTAGTCTCCTCGATATCCACTAAAGCTTGAATTCACATAGTGACAAGGGCTTGAAACCTTTCACATCACTAGTTGCAAGTCCAGTCTCCTCAATCCATTAGCACTTGAATAAGGTGTAATTATAGCACACACTCAAAAAGGTCACACCAAGGATTACTCTTTAAATCTGCAATGTACCTCTCGCATCAACTGTCTTCAAGCTTTCATCATTTTGGATAATACTTCATGTTTGATAATTTGACAAATGGATGGCACATCCATTCTTAATATTCATCAATTTTCTGTCACTATATCTTCATCGTTGCCTTAGATATGGTCTTGTGTTTGCTTCAGAATAAGCCTCAATATAGGCATGGAACAAACTTCGAGAATTTATAAAAAACTGATCAAGAAATTTGCCTTTGGATATTGTTTTAATGCTCCTCATATTTGCCTCCAAGAATGTTGTTTTAATACACTTCAGATTTGTCTTCAAGGTTGTTTGCATACACTTCAAATTTGCCTTCAAGGCTGTTTGCATACACTTCAAATTTTCCTTCAAGGTTGTTTGCAATTACACTTCAGATTTTACTTCAAGGTTGTTTGCAATTACCTCAAAAATTAGTCTTTCAACGTTAGATATTCGGCCTTAATGCCTTAGGAAACTCGACCTAATAGTTCTTCACACATAGCCTTAATATGCAAGAGAGTTTTTCTCTTTAAACCTTAAATCAACACTCAAACACATGCCTGAAACTCGACCTTAAGTCTGTTGTTTAGGTCTTCATTTTAGGTCTGCGGTAAAGGCCTGAAACTTGGCTTTTAAGAAGATCAAATCTGTCTTTAATAACTATCACAAATTTTTCCTTAGATCTGGCTAAAAATCCAGGCTGCAATTAGTTTTAGGTCAACGGTTTTAGGGTCTGTTGTTAGGACTCTTTTGTGGTAGCCCTAGAGGAGTCTCCCTATGCTGCAGTCTCCCTTTAAGACCTTCAATAGGGCTCGACCAAGGCTGATAGGCTTGCGACCAACTTTAAAACTTCACCACAAAGGTCCAACCCTCTTCTTTACAGCGGTAGGGTTTAGCATCCCTCAACTTCCCACTATCTTCCTTGTTTTGATTGTGCAATGGTCTTCTTCAAGAACCTCTCTGATACCATGTTGAATTTTTTATGGTTAGCTCATGCAGATGTAGTTTGTTTTATTTTATCATTATCTGAACCATAGCTACTACAACAACAATACACAAGCTGCAGTAAACCAAGATCACAAGAAGAATAACCATGCACAAAAGAACACAAGAAGTATCATGGGAAAACCCTTCTCAATCAAGGGAAAAACCCAAAAATCCTTTGCTATATTCTCAAGAGAAGATCCCCCACACCATAAACCCTAGATGCACATAAGAGGGTGCTCTACAACCTTGAAACTAGCGCCCAAGAGAGGTGTGCACTTCAGCCGTACAAGTGTTGCTGAAATGATGAGAAGACAAGTGAAGTGAGTGTGATCCACAATGGGGATCCACTCTTATTTATACAAGACTTGACACCGCAAAAGGTGTGTCCATTGGCACAATAGGGACGGCCTCTTTAACTCAAAAATATAATTAATCTTTACACAATATTAATTATCTTTCACATGGTGGGGCCGACTTGTACCCTTTACATAAAAAATTAGGGTTACAAGTAAATCTTATTCTTAGAAAATATAGCAAGGATCTCACGCATCCATTAGTGCTCAATCACTAGGGACATGTCCACTTGTGCTCAACCGCGGGTGCACCCCTCTCAACAAATAAACTCAACTGAGTCCACAGGAGTACCATCTGGAGAACCATCTCAAGCCGACTCAACTAATTCCATAGGAGTACAAGGCATGAGACCATCTCAAGCCGACTCAACTCAATCCAGAGGAGTACAAGGCAGGAGACCATCTCAAGTCATCTCAACTCAGTCCAGAGGGGTAGACAAGAGACCACACTTCATCACAACTCAGTCTAGAGTTTGACGCACACCCATCACATGGGCACACCCAACACTTGGGCTCCCTCACACAGATGTCTCAACTCAGTCCAGAGCAGAACAATCTGGAGGATGTCTCATGAAGCTGCAATCAACAACAATTGAGAGATTGGTCGAACCCCTTTTTTTGTTGTTCATACAAGCAGAAATTCGAACCCAAGTTCGTTTGAATTAAAAGAAATGCAAATTCTATTGAGAATATGTGACAAGTCGTTCAAAAGTTTAAAAGGTACTTGTTCAATATTTGATTTTACCCGCGTTGCCAATGAAATTCAAAATCCAACTCATTTTTCTATGAGCAAAGTCAAATTTTGTTTGTTTTCTAAATGTTTGGGTTTCAACTCTCATTAATAACTTGTATTACAAACAAAGGGTTTTGATTGGTTTTTGCCTTGACTGGAGTTTTAAACTTGTTATATATCTTGATGATATTTGAGTTGGGATATGTTCCATGACTCTGCCTCAATGTAAAATGTTTGCTTACAATGGTGGAAGTGAACCCATCGTTCTCTGTTGAATTTACACTTGCTCATTTTCACACGCCCTTACTTTGTTATTAATCTATAGTCACAGTTGGATGTCACTGATGAAAGAGAATTGGTTGAAGTATATTGTGATTATGATGGAGATCATTGAACAGTTAAAAGAAATGATTATGTGTTGGCATGGTAATAGTGTTGGTTGAGTTTTTAAAGTTTTTACATAGACTTAACATTCCCCCCATATATCTCACTTTTCATAAAGTTATTTCCCCCTTATCCCACTCATATAAAAAATCATTTATACATTTTTCCCCATGTCTATGTAATTAAATGACACATGTTATATTTGGCCTACAATTTGAAGGATGAATAACTGTTTTTTTTAATATCATGGTATATTATACAAATGTTATTTA
>WSFP011515611.1:0-12820 GCA_009831015.1 Picea engelmannii | reverse complement strand
ATGCTAGGAAGTTATTGTCTCAGTTCTGTAATGAAAATGTTTATGAAACTTAATGATGTTGTGTTTCTCTTTATGTTCATATATTTGAAGAGAGGATTAGAGCATTTAGAGTATTCAGGAGACTCTCGGGATTATGTGAAAACTGAGGAAAACTGCATTGAAACCAATCAACCATCCATCACCATTCTAACCATAAACACCATAGAACTCAAAAGGATGTTTCTTAATATAGTAACCCAACAAAAATCATACAGAAAATTCACCAATCTAGGTTGTATCTTGCGTAATCAATTTTGGGATATAAATAGTAATAGTGAAATGGTAGAAAACTATGTGAATGTTAATTGGTGCAGTTAATCAACAAAACCAACAAATTAGTATGGTAATAAGAAACTATGGATCAAATCAAAGAGCATGGTTTTTTGATAATTGAAATCATTGGATTGATAGTAGAGAGGGTGATGAAAAATTGAGGTTTATGAAACTAGTCCACTAATTGGAGGAAAAATGTATGCTCCAAGTCAACAACTATAGTATAATTGTATGCTAATCAGAAAACCCTAACACCATGAATTTTTATTTATAATTGTGCGTGATTATATACCCATGAATGAAGATGATATTTTAAAGCCTTAACCCCTGAGTAATTACACAGAGAAGGCTTAAATGTAATAAAATTAATGGTGTTTTTCGTATAACTATGGGTGATATAACATAAGCCCTATTCTAGAAAAGTAACAACAATTGGAACCTATAAATAAGAATGGATAATTGCTACCATTAAAATCTCCCTCCAATAGTACTTGGACTAAGGACTAAACATAATCTGAAATCATTAATTTAACCAGAAACCCAAATTGAAGGCATTGGTTGTGTTCTACATTACTAGAATCAATTATTTTAGATGAAAAAGACTAAATCACTAACCCATTATTTTCTAAGTGTGAGCCCTAATAAGACAATAGTTGGAAGACTTGACACCCCCGAATCTCTTCAAAATGCTTCGTTTTTAGGTGTTTATATTGATGAGAGTATAAACTATGAATAAATCACTCACCTAGTTAAATTGTGACCATTAAACCCCTGAATCAAAGATATCGAGGTGAATGATACCCGGGTGGGGTATGGTAAAGGTAAGAAATATTAAACATATAAAGAATGTTCAAAATCTATTAATGCGTTGATCATATGAAGAATGTCATGTCATTTCGTGTTGGTTATGAGGTAATCACCAAGGAAATTTAGTACTTATGATCATGTTGTGAAAGTGAATGGCATATAAGATAGCCACGTGTGAGGCTATAGTGTCATCATAGTGTCATCATCGTCATCATCAGTGTCACGGGTAGTTGGTTGTCCTAGGTACTTGGCTAATGTCATCATCGTCATCATCATCATCGTCATCTTCATCGTCATTGCAATCATATCTTCATAAACCTATGACCTCTAGGGAGTAAACTCATGTTCTTAACCGTTACGCCCTCAATATAATACATATTAATTATATCATATATTAATTATATCATATATTAATTATATTATTATATATAATATATAATATATAAAAAAAAAAAAAAACCAAACATATATTATAAACCAAAAAATGTATATATTAATTACATATATTATAAACAAAAAAAAAAATTAGCAAACAAAACCTGACCACTATAGAAAACCTATGCAGTGCCCAAATTTCAAAACACCGACTAAACAAAACCCCACCTAGGATCAGTACTACGCCCAAATTTCAGAACCCGCACTAAAAAAAACTCAACTGACCCCAATCGACAACAAGCTGGGACAGAGGAGATCACCTCACAAGAGAAGGAAGGAGCCCACATGAGTGCACCTTGGTTCTATTGGATTGATGCTTATTTCCATTGAACTTTCAAACATGATCATCGTATTTCCTTTGTGTTGCAGGGGAAAGACGCTAAATTTTTTGTTTGAATGAGAACTGATTTGGACTAAAGGTTGATCGGTGGGTGTCATCCTAGAACCAGGAATGATATGGATTCCCTCTTCTGCAATTTCTTCCAGTTGTGATAAATATTCAAACTATTTCGATGAGGAGATGGTCACCTTTTGATAAGGGTTTTCATTTTGTTTCGCGGGTGATTTCATTTCGATGACTGAGGTTATTGAACCCCCATTGGAGGTGTCAGTTGCAGATTGTGCCCTATTCCCATTGATACCGATTTTTCATAAGACCACCTGCCATTTTTCTTAACGCCCGTTCCTTGGAGGAGTCGCTTCGACCTTTTTGCAATTTCTTGCAAGGTGCCCATATTCATGACACAAATTGCACTTGAAGGGAAATTGTTCATAATCCAACTATTAGACATGTTGTCAACTATCCAAGGATATTATCATTGCCTTGGGTACTCCTTTATCCAGATCAACCTCTATTCACATTTCAACGCAAGAGAAGAGGTTTTCCTTCGGTTTGGGCCTGTCTATGAATCGACCAATAAAGTTACCAATGCTTTTAAGGGCATCATCACTCCAACAATGCAAAGGAAGGAGAGAGAGCCACACCCAGACTTGAATTGTAGAGGTAACATTATTTTCTGGATTGAAATCAAGGGTCCATTTATTGAAATACATGCCTCTCGCTCCAAGGAAATATGGGACACTATAGAATTTTAAATCTCTGTCTTCCTTGTGCTCGAAGATAAATGTGAAGAAACCTCTGTCACAAAAGAAATGATTCAGTGAACCTTTGAAGAAAGTTTTCTAGTTTTTTTCTAGACAGAATGTCATTGCCTTATGAGATGGCCATGTACCTATAATTTGACCGATTAATCCCCTATCTATGAGAGCCAATGATTTATTTATGGAGGTGGGTAGTGGGATGATAACCTTGGGAATTTCTTCTAGTTTTTTGCAAATATGGATTGCTACACCTTGGAGGATTTCATAGAGGTCTCTACCATTGTGTTAAAGGCATGTGATTCTTCATTAGGAGGGGTTGCATGCCCTCTCCCATTGCTATCCATCATCCCAACAATTATAGCTAGGGTTTAGTTGGGGTTTCAAAGTAGAGGAAGGATTTTTCCCTATTCGATCGCTTATTGAACTTAGATATTTGTTATGTTTCAAGAGAAAAGAAGTTCCTCCTGGAAAGGACATGCCTTCAATTTTTTACTTGAACATTACTTGGAGTATTTGGAATTGTGAAATGCAGTCCTGTGGATGTTGAATCTTAAAGGACATGAATTTTATAGCTACAAATACTCATTGAATTACATTCTCCAAGGATTTCATACTAAATGGAGTTTATTCTCCACAAGGATTCTCCTTAAAAATATGTATATTGTGTGATGAATGATTATGAAATTGATTATATGTGTCTTATTATGTTGGATGCTTGATAAAAGAAGAAATCCAAGCCATATAATTAATTAGACACTGTTGTTTTTTTTTAATGAAATGCATTGAGTGATTTCGACTTGTATATTACAAAACATGTCAAGACCATTTAGAATCTCTCCAACATTTAAATACAGTGCATAGGTAATAGAGATAAAACAAAAGTTCATGCAAGAAGCACAAGTGGAGAGGAACAACACAAAATCCATGATTAGAGCATTCGAAACCTCTCCAAAATCCCATTGCAATGCAATGGAAAGGTTAGAGGGAGACAAGAGGATCACATAAGTGGGCGTTGAATTACACATTATCGAGATGAGAGGAAACACTATGGTAAAAAATAAAAAAGGAAAGAACATCCTTTCATTCTACGAAAATGACAAACTCTTATGATTTAACCCATCACACTTCTTCCACGAGAGGAGGGTACAATAGAAAAAGAGAAGCAAAAAAGAAAGAAATTCAAAGGCTAAGGCTATTATCTTCAATGGTGCATCTATGACTATCCAATAGGCTAAAGCTTGGCTTTTGAGAATGAGGAAGTGCTTCATGTTTAAATAGAATGTATAACCTTGTTCCCTTATATGTTTAGAGTTTCATATGTAGCTTATGCAATTTTTGTTTTTCCTTGGACATATTTTCAAGTCTTTGGATAAATTTATTTTCCTTCTTTAACCCTCACTCTGAGAAAGAAGGTTTGCCTCAAATTTTGTACATTTAAAGTTTTTTAGAAAAATTGTGTTAATTTGAGGTATAAGATTTTTTATTAGGTTGTTCCCCAATCATTGGATTAAGTACCAAAGATTAGACCAGAAGATTGAAGGTTGTTTGTTTATGAATAAACCCAAATCCAATCCACATTAGTTCACAATCAACCAACCATCTCAAGATGATTATACCCATTAGTTTAACAATGATTCTTAACCTTGGATGTCTTTACAGGTGTAGAAGAACTCTTGGGCCAATGTAATGGTAATCACCCAAAAGGCATAGGCCGGTGGGAAATCATTTTCCACTATGTTGTTCAATCTTATTATACCCATTAGTCTAACAATGATTCTTAACCTTGGATGTATTTATAGCTATAGAATAACTCGTGGTCCAATGTTAATGGTAATCACCCAAAAGGAATAGGGCACTGGGAAATCAGTTTCTACTATGTCGTTTTTTTCCAAGCATAAGGTCACAACCACTGTGAAGGTGCCAATGTGACTTTCCTTAAACTCCTCTTCTCAATTTGGTAACACGGGGCATGCTCTCCACCCCCTTTTGACACTCTCAAGGGTTTTTGTCTCTAGAGGAAGCTATAAAAAAGTCCACACCATGTCAGATTATTTTGTTCATGTTAACTTTAAATCCCATCCTCTTGAATATTTTGATGTTCTCCCAGGGAAAGTCATAATTTATATTTGTAAAATATGAATTTTACCATTATCAATGAAAATAAAACCAATATGAATTTTACCCTAAATAATACCTAGTTACCAATTTCCCTATACTTAAATAAATAATTTCATAATAAGCCTACTGGTCCATATGGTCTAATTAATCCTAGCCCATAGTGCCATGTTAGATACCTCACATCTCTGAACCCATCTTAACCTCAAAACAACCAACCGTGAAATTGTGTTTAGCACACTGCGACTGGACAAGTAAACTTTATGTACAATGATAAAGAAATGAAGTTTTAAAATCTACTCTTCTCAACTTTGAGCAGGAAGGAGAAAAATCACCAGCCAAGCCAAATTTGCCTCAGTTTATGAGCCCACAGTCCATTTTCATCAAGGAAAAGAGATTGAATCCCAACAGCTGCGAACTGTCATGTCATTGAAAATGAAGAAGAGAGGACATCAACAAAAACCACCTCTGCAACCGACGTCGAGAAATGACAACAAGCAAATCCGATGATCCTCCTCATTCGTCGAGCGAGTTGAAGATATCACGGTCAGAATTACATGAGTTGATGAAATCCCTGGGTGGGCATGCCATAGAGGAAGAGGTTGGCTCCATGGTTTTTGAAGACGAATTGGATGGAGATGGTTACATTGATCTGTCGGATTTTGTGGCTCTCAACACCGACCAGAAAGTGAGCAACTCGTGCAGACTTCAGGACTTGAAAGAAGCATTCAATATGTTCGACATGGATGGGAATGGATCCATCTCTCCCTGTGAACTTCATCATTTTTTGACAATCCTTCAAGAGAGAGGCCTGGTAAGCTCGTTGCATCTGTTCACTATATTGTTTGAAGAAACTCCAATTTTTTTGTACGAGGATGAATTTATTATGGACTAAAATTTATGTCTTGATGAAACTAGGGCATTTTGATTTTAAAACATTTTCATTTCATTCCATATTGTTTAAACTCACTTCATTATGAGTTTCATATTGAATCTGCAAAGATGCACAGGATGTGCAATGGCAATGACATTTAAACCCTAAAATCTCAAGTGACATTTTTTAAACCTTTGACCTTAAAATCCTAAATGACACTGAACTTTGAACCCTAAACCCTAAATCTGAAATGACACTGATATTTCAAATATAAACCTCAAATATCAATGACAACAGCCTTTAACCTGAACTTTAATGATGAAACGAAGATTGTGTTACTCCAACACGAATTAATGTGGTAGGATTGATGATAGATTAAGGCATTTTGTTAACATGTTTGGATTAACAACCCAATGTTGTTTTCATTGTTGCTGTTAGTAGTAAGTACCATTGGGGCATATTTTCACTGGTGATGTTGAGAAGGTGTCAAGTCACCCACAAGAGCTATGTTCCCAGAAATGGGAAACAAGAATGGAACATAAACACAGCCTGGTCACACTTGTGATAACACAACCTACTTGTTGTGCTCTGCCCCGCCCATATGCCATGAGTTTCAAGGGATGAGGTGGGGTGAAAGTCCAAGGGATTTTGGCATGATAGATAACCGTCCTTTCGGGGTTTTGTTTCGTGAAGAACTTCCAAAACAAATTTAGCAAATCAAAATAAAATATTTTAACATAATTATTAATAACTTAACGAGGGACAAATTTAAATCCTCGTGTTTCCACAATCTAGAGTTACTATTTACTTGTCAGTTGTTCATTTTTTGTGAGATTACATTAGATACTTGGCAGTAGAAGATGAGAATATTCATGGCATGAGATTTTAGTTCCATTTGGCTTGGTTTTGACTTCTACCTAGCATAAAGCTTGGGGCTATTGGAAATGGAACTTGGTAAGTTGGTAGTAGAAGACGAGAAGATGCACGGCATGAGATTCTAATTGCAACTGGCCTCGTTTTGAATTCTGCCACAAGATTGGGGCTATTGAATATGGAACTTCTCACATGTAGGAAGTTTCAATATCTAAAAGTAAATTTCTAGCTTTTGTAGATGTTAAATTTGTAGAAATTAATAAATTTTAGTTTTATTGTAAATAGAGTTTCTTGACAAAATGTTATGTGACATGAAAATAAATAATATTCAAAGGTCACATATTTCACCCGTTTAAATATTAGGGAGGCTTAGATTATATTGTAAATATTACAATGAAAGAGAGTGAAATGATGGCACACCCCAAGACATTCTTCTCAAAGACTATCATAGTCTACAGACCAGTGCAATGTTGCCCCATGTCAAAATATGTTTGATCAAGTGGTTTTCATTTTTCCAAAAAAAAATTAAAGTACACTTCAGGGACTTAAATTTGTAAATTTCTACTCTAACTTAATCTGCACAATATAATATATCTTGCCTGCCATGACAAAAATCCCAGTAGGAAGCAATTCTTTTCCACGACTCATACTGTGAGTAAGTGTGATCAGTACTTTCTGGTAAGAACTTGAAATATGTATTTGTACTTTAAGAGTGAACTTTGTGAAGTACATCTAGAAAGAATGAGAGTCTATTGTAACTGATCAAAATTAACTTAACTAGAGTCTCTTAACAGAATCCGGTGTCAAATTGCAAGCATTGTAGCAAACTCATATTGGTTTATTTAAATTTGTTTTCTCATTTTTACTACATAAAAGCTGATTGGCCTGAGAATCTTTGAATTGTTATCCACTAGATATAGCACATCTCCAAATTGTCCACATGTTTTCAAGTTAAGCAATTCAATCCCCTGTAATTACTTCAAATTATTTAGCTACCTTTGTTATGCTTTTATATATGTCCCATCAAAGGTCACAAGGAAAATTATGCTACTGCCCAATTCACAATACTTGTAGCAGCCATGTATGCTAAATCTTTAAGGCCCCTTGTAAGTGTTGCATTCTCACATAGTGAATCCAAATAAAAAATAACATTCTATAGACCAATTTACTATTTCAATTCATGAATTAGGAATGAATCAATGACACTTTATTTGGCTTGTTGTTAACTGCACTATGTCAAGACAACAAGGCTAAGAATATGCTTATGAGGATTACAAAATAAGGCCATGACTGTAAGAGTGGTGTAGGGATAAATTTTCTTCAAGGCACTTAAAATATTAACTAATCTTTTTTTACTGGTCATATAGGTGCCTGCCATTGGTGTCTTCAAGCTCATTCTATTCCATAATCATACGATAATGATGAACACATCTGATAATTAAACAAATGAAACGTTTTGTGTGGTTAAGACAAAAATTTGGTGCATATTCATGTAAGAATCTCTTGGAACATCCTTATCTTGTAAATTTTGAAGCCTCTGTTGTTGTTTCATATTTCAATGGAGAAAAATTGAGTAGTTTTGTTGAGGAATCGCTCAAAACGACTTTATTTTTTTAATTACAAAGAAGTTGTTGTTGCTTCCTTCTCTCGATGGAGAAAAAACTAATTGTTGTTGTCTAAATTTTGGCGTAGATTCATGCAAGAGATGATTAGAACAATTTCTTCATCGAAAAATTCTGTAGTTCTGATTGACTCGAACCGCGGAAAAGATTATGCTTTCTTAGTATGGCTTCAGGATGAAGTGATTTAGTTGGGAAAATAAGTTTATTCTTTTGTTTGAGTCAGTGGATTTGAACTTGTTGTAGAAGCTTAAATCGTAAGAAAGATGGAAAAATCATGGGAAAAGGCAGTTGAGGCTTCTAGGGGTGGGCAACCTTTGGCTAGCTTCATCAAAAAAACCCTTGGCCTCTCTCTTCTCTATTAAAGGGTGATCCAATATTATTTGTTTGACCCCCTTTATAGGTATCTTGAATTTTGATACTAGAAAAAGTAACTCTAATATGTGAAGCACATTGAAAGGAAGGCATCCTTTTATCTTGAAATATACTTGAGTTGCATGCAAACCAAATACTCGAAGAAGCCAAAAATGGAAGGGATATATATTATTTAAGATCCTTATTTTGCATCCATTTTTCGAGACACTTCCCTACAGATTTACCATTCCATTTTCCCTCACAGCTAATGATAACTTCCAGTTCTACCCAAATTTCCTTTGCATATAAACAATTATTCAATAGATGGTTGATCGTTTCCATTTCCTTCCTGCATAATGTATATCTTCTAGGTCCCTATTGATTATGACTTTGAAGCACTTCCAGGTCCCTATCGATTATGTATCCCATGGAAAACCACCTGGGCACTTCCTCTCGTTCCAAGAATGGTACCCAGGGTAAACCCTAGATTCTTTAGGGCATGAGGTTGGGTCAACAATTTATGATATAACATATATAGCTCATAAACAATTGGTGCATTAAGAGAAAACATGACATACAGTGGGATTTGAACCCAAGTGGGGAGGGTAACAACTTCTGATCACAACCACTCGAGCTACACCCAATTGATGAAAAAATACACATGGTTCCTTTTTAACTAGCCAATGTACCCATTCCACAACCCAATTTCTAGTTTTTATATGCTTATATCCTCCCTTGTTTTCCACCTCTACTTCCATATTTTATTAGAAGGATTCATTCCTTGAAATATATTATGGATGCCTATACTTTGCATCTTTAAAATTTTCCATTGGTATTTATACACATCACTACTTTTCACTGAGGGATCTACTCAAATCCTCACTTCCTCTCCATTTCCAATTTTCCATTGTAACCAATTGCCAGCTAAAAGAAAGGACAACAGAATGACCTTTCACATTCAAGACATGTTATTAGAAGATTTATTACCCTTTCTTGTTCATTCTTCTACTGAGAAAGGAGCAATATATTTATGGACCACTGCCTGACTCCACAAACTATATTTGGCTATAAGCCTCCACACACACTTGTTTGCCAAAGCCCTCCCGAAATAAGTGAATTTTCTTAAGCCCCCATCCTTCTACCTCCTTACGCTTGGCTAATTCCTACCATTTAACTAAAATGATCCCATTTGTTTCCCTCTTTCTTGTCCACAAATTTAAAACATTTCTTCTTGATAACCTCCAACCCCCGTTTTGGGATAAAACCTACTGATTTCCAATAAACATGTATTGCCTCTAAGACAAACTTAACCAATGTAATTCTACCTCCCAAAGTGAGCCATTTGTTACACCACTTCTTGGTTCTAGACTCAATCTTATCAATCAACCATCATTAGTCTATTTTCCTGTATTCAATTGCTTTTAGCTGAAAACCCAGGAACTTGAAGCCTTCTTGGAAGGCCATTGTTTGAAAAAAAAATATTTGTAGAACAACTCTTCTTTTCTCCTCCTCTACCCCATTAGGAAAAATTGAAGATTTGTAGAAAAACTCTTGTTTTGTACTCCTCTACCCCATTAGGCACAATTGAATATTTAACATATTAACTTCCATACATGTAACTATATTGTAGAGATCCAAATCTCTTTAAGGTTTAGTACATCTCTTATGGACCCATCATAGAAGAGAAATACATCATCAAAAAAAGGTATATTGAGTCAAGCGAAATGAACTTCATATATTTATACCTCCCAAAGATCCTGTTCTTTTGGCCTCTTAAATTAATCTTCTCAATCCTTCTGGAATCTGTAGTAAGCAAGAAAAAAAGGGGTGACATTGGGCACCCTTTCCTTAATTCTTTGAATGGATAGAAAAACTATGATGTCAAGCCATTAATTAGTGAAATATGGAATGTAATAATATCATATATAATTCTCTCTATATTTCTATATATTAATAGTGGAAAAAGGGAAATGGGAATAATCTCAATGGAAAATTACTACTATATACACCAGATTTGATCAGTATCGGGTTGTGGTAAAGTGTTGAATATGCAATATGAAGAAAGGATCACAACATGATGGATATTTCTCAATGGTGTTAATCAATGCCATATATAAGCATCACCAATCAGAGCTCGACATGCAATGGGATTCAGAGTAATAGGAATCACCAAGTAAGTGATCTATAGGTCATAAGTCATAGTGGATTCATAAATTCCACTCATTTCTTCATCAATGGATAAATCTAGTATTACTTGTACATGATATCAAACAACTCCTTGATTTCACCAAGATATTATCGAGAATATATACCATTAGAAACATTTCCACACTAATAACATATATTATATTAGTGTACATTACATGTGTTAAGCCCATAGAGAAAGAGAAAGAGCTAAGACTGAACTAAACTCAAGCTATTACTACTACTTATTAGGGAAAGACCTTAAAACCATAGACTAAGGCAAGCCAATTATTCCAATTTGTCCAATTTGTCCCAATTATTCCAATCCACCTTGTCTCCAAAGATGAAGTTATCTGACTTGAACATGTATACATGGTTACTAGATCAAACACTGCCCATGGTCTTGGAATATATGCCTTTTTTTTATTTTTTGGACATGGGGATTTTTTTAAGGTGGTCATTGTTTTTTAAGGTTAAGGGGGCCTTTGAACTTCATGTTCCCAACCCATAGACTCGTCCTTGTAAGAGACTAATAGCAAGCTACATAATGGAAAAACTATATTGTGGGATATTATTACTTAGTTTAATGATCAAGTCACATCTTTATAGAAGTATAACAATGAAATACCCAATAAAATTACTTGATTGTAGGACACTAAATCCAATCTTCCTAATGCCATTGATTCATTACATGATACTAATGAAATACTTAAAAATGAAGTTATTTATTTGTATAACAATACTTCTAGTCTTCTTGAGAAGAATATTTTGCACAAGAAAATAATATCCAAGTTCAAGATGAGATCAATTCAATATAGAACTATATTCCCAACTTTGTCTAGGGATTAACAATTTCATATAGCCTTTTGAGAATACATGTTGTTGTAGAAGTTTATGAGGAACTAAGATGTCACCATATCTAGCCACAAAATGAAGAGGACAGAATACTTGGAGATCACTTGAATTTGTCTTATGTCCGTCCTTTAGTGCATCCCAAAGAATTTGATGGACATAAGAAACAAAGCCACTTTATTCTGCCATGATTACTTCATTCTATTATGCCATATTTACCAACCCAAGATCAACCCTTGCAACTAGCATCTCCTTGAACAATCTTGAAACCCTAAGGAAGGATTGAGAGTGATCATCCCCTTCCCTTTTTTTATCCATCTTAACTTATTGAAGCATTCAAGGTTTTCCTTAATGGTTAGGAGTGGCTATCCCCTTAAGGATTTTCTTGGCTAGGGTTTAGTTCTAGGGGTTAGAAGTGGCTATCTCCCTAGGGTTTAAAACATAGTTTTATTGATATTGTGCTATTATCTCTTGAAGGGATAGGACGACACCTAGTGTTTATTAGGGGATAAACTCTAGGGTTTTCTCTCCTAGGAGGTTGACCTAGGATTATGAGGTGATAATCCTATGATAGAATTTCAAGTGTTATTTTTCCCTCGGACTCCATTGAAGCACTACATTAACTCCAAATGCCCAATGAAAAGACATTGATCTTGAGACTTCCAAGTACTTTCTTCAATAGTCTAAAGCTACCCAAACACATTTTTCTCAGACTTCACTCTCCACATTGAGATTCCTTGTCTTAATTCCTCACAATCTTAATTGAGGGAAATCCCCTTCATTCATAGGAAAGATGGCTTGAAGTGAAAGAGGGTTGGTGAGGTGACATGGGCCTTCCCTCTAAGTTACACATGATTTCACTTGAGGTTTTAGAATTTAGCTCAACAATTGTGAGTTCATGTGATAACACACCCGAGACATATCCTAGTGATCCTAAGCCTCATTAGACAAGACCCCATTTACCATTGGAAGTTAGTCCTCCTCCTCAACCAACCTTCCCTAAGACCGATGATATAGATTTAAATATTGATATGGCTAGTATCTTAGCAAACATTAATGTCCTTGTCCCTCTCAGTATTGATATTGTATTTTTTTTAAAATACCTACAACACAATTTCTATTGCGACGTCTTGGAGTGTCTCTCCCATAATAACCATTTTGGAGTTGATACCTCTTAACGTCTCTCTTTCTAGCTCCAAGACCAATGATATATATTTAAATATTGACATGGCTAGTATCTTAGAAAAGGTTAATGTACATGTCCCTCTCAGTGTTGATATTGTATTTTTTTTTT
>WSFP011515610.1:0-12820 GCA_009831015.1 Picea engelmannii | reverse complement strand
AGTAGAGAAGAAACCACATCTTCTAGCTATAGTGTGGTTGTATTACTCCCTATATCCATGATTAAGCTATCCTAGGAATCTGGAAAAGAACATAATAGGCTTATACACTTCTCCTCCTCAATTATTTTAATATCCACGGATGATAAACAACTTAAAATGAGATTAAACACATTTAAATGCTTAATCAATGAAATTCCATCACTCATTCTTAGAAGATACAATTTGTTTTTGAGAAACAACTTATTTACCAGAGATTTCAACTGGTATAAGCATCCCATCTTGTCCTACAGTTTATTGGCCAAATATTCACCCCAGACATTCAACAGTACTGAATTTGAAAGACAAATTTGAATCATACTTCTTTCTATTGTTTCAATTTTCTCCCATTCTTCCATCGACATTCCTGTTGGTTGGATACCTGGACCGACCGTTGTCCATTGTTCTCGATCTACAAGAATATCTTCCATTTTAAGCTTCTAAAGCTCAAAATTATGGCCATTGAATTTCTCTAACTCTATTCTCGAAGTGCTCGCCATTCTTTACCACAGTATTTAACACAATTTATGACTTACAACTCTTACTATACCTAGGGTTTAGCTATCAGATTCAGGATTGGTAAATCAAGATCTGATACTCATGTCAAAGCTTAACACAACTCTGATACCACTTTTCAGAGATGAACTTCGATATGATAAAACTTGTTAGGAAATGAGATACACTTCCACACTAAACCTAGCAGAAGAGAAGAAGAATTTAATCAAGCACATAAATGATAAATAAATCACACAGTACACAGATATTTTACCTTGGAAACCCAAACAGGGAAACCAACATTCCTTGAGAATTTTTCTCTCTTGTTTTCTTATTTAATATGAATTAAAGGTTACATGTATAACCTTGGTCCACACCTAAGACACAATCAACATCATACCATCTTGCATGTGCAAGGATAACCCTATAGCCAATATGGCTTACAACTGCATTACCATCAACCTACATATAAATATTTCTCTAAAGACTGGCTATCCTATGATTCATTGATTATTAAGCCTTTAAGACCTTACAACACGCCTATTTTTAGGCTTTACAATAGGAAAAATCCTAAATACATGGGGCCCAAAAACGCTTACAGATCCATGCAAATCATTGGCTACAAATCCCACAAATATCAGGATTTTGTTACAGTCGACTCCAAGTCGGATTACCTCTTTGACTTGTTGTCGATTCCTTTACCATGTCAAACCACCCCAACCTTCGACTTTGACATTACCCAGTTGACTAACCTTGACCTTTGACTTCTTATCGATCCACCTGGACTTCGACCATCAATAAATCCACCTCGACTAGACTTTCACTTCAAAGAATATAACAACCCAATACAACTCATGTGACCCTAGTTAACGAAAGGTAGAAAATCTAGGGTGTGTATGGATTGTATGACCTACATACAACTCTAAGATGCAAGGAATAAGCACCCACAAGTAGAGTATAACCTGTATGGTCTATGCATTGTCCCCTCACAACCTTCAATATTTTGTTGGTTATGAGAATCACTTCCTGGAGGGCACATGAATTCAATTCTTAAGACATTTTAGGTGGTTTGGTTGTTGATTCTTCAACCTACCTTAATTCCATCAAAATTCATATGCAAAATTAGAAATTAAGCTAATTAATTGAAACATATAGTTTCTAATGGAAATTAATTTCCAAGTGAGACAATAAAGGATGGTAGTCATTTTAGAGCTATTGTATTTCACATAATATTCATGTAAAACGAATTTATGCGTACATATAATATATTATAGTGGAATTTTTTCATCACAATCATTAATCCAATTAATGCGAACATTTTAAACACAAAGAAATAACCAATAACTCAAATACAACATTAACACATCCATTGAGAAAATTTCGTCACACAAAGACATGGTGTTTACCCTAAAAACCCAAATGGGAATTCCAACATTCAATAGTTGCTTAGTGCTCTTATTTCAACAATATCTAGTTATAATGAAGGTCATGGATTTCAGTGCATACTCCCCTGTTTGGATAAAATACCCTTTCAAATTCAAGTTACAATGATATATAGGATATTTGGGGGTAATGTTAAGGCCAAGATACTGACCTTTCAATTCCCATTCCTCTCTCTTTTCCTCTCATGTTTTAATTTTTTAATTTTATTTAACTCTTTTTTTACTCTCTCTCTCATTGAATTTGTTTTACACTTGCATTGTCCTTTATAGTTTATATAACCTTCATTAATTACCAAATTGAATTTGAAAGAACTAAGTCTTACAACCATTCGCTTGCTCAAATCAATTTGGGATCACACCTCCCTATTAAGAGGATTTTTGGTATCCAAAATCTTAGATGACTAATATGGATCAATGTTCCTTCTGTACTCTTCTTTGGAGCATGGCTCTAACTCTATCTCCTAGCTAAAACTCTAAATATGGATTTGGCTCTATTTCATATCTCTAGCTATTGGCTCTAATCCTGGCTATAATTCCTAACTCTCTTGTTCCCATAGAGTAGAAGTATGTTCATTGAATCTTATCTTTGAGAATTCTTCATATTTTATCCCTTTCAATAGGAATCATTACCATATTCACCATGAAATTCTATTTCATTCTTAGACTTCAAGATATTCTATCTCGATAGTCAATGAAGTCAAGTTGAATACTGATGTTCTTGTTCAGTGTGATCCTAACAAGCTATGCCATAATGTAACAATTCCACAAGAGGATGTGTGGACTACCTTATTTTTCTAAAACTAATTTATTCCTAGCATGGAGTAACCCCTTTACTATTTGAACATGCTTATGAGAACTATGTCTCTAAAAACAAATTGCTTGAATGACCTCCTTGGTGTGAAATCATAGCACCTTATTTTTCCCAAAGAATTTGATGAATCCTACACATGTATGATTGTATGGTATAATCATCCATAGGCTATAGTATTGAGGATGAGGGAGTTCCTCGATATTTGTATGGTACATGGAAAAGGGACTATCATTGACCTCCCTGCACCAATATCTGATACATCTCCATGAAAGAAAACTTCTTCTGGAAGATTGCCTGTAACAATTGGAATGGGGATACCTTGGTTGTTAGCATCAAATCACTGTCCTATTTGATGGTTATATGCACCTCCTATGCTTCTATAACGCTTTGGACAACTTCTACTCCCACTACAAGGAGAACACATTCTTAAAGTGGCTTTTACAGAACCTTCCCAAAAAAATCTTCCTTTAACTATTTTCCCGGGTGACTGAAGGTTTTTGTGGAGGTTTTTTTTTTCCCAGTGTGCCTTTATAGTTTATATGCATCATTGCAGACCTAAAACATATTGCACTAGTGCTTAAATTTTCAAACGCACTATCACTATTCACAGTAGAGGCGAGTAGTTGTATGTTTTTGCAAAGGTTTTTTTCTCGGTGTGCCTTTAAGGTACATACACACTGGTTAGTTCACGAACAATACAACACTAGTGCATCCAAGTTCCAGTAGCACTGCCATATTTTATCATAAAATTACATGCACCAAATAAATCACATCAGTGTATTTGAATAGTATGCAGTGATACATTCATGAACAATACAACACAAGTGTTTCCATGTTCCAGTAGCACCTCCATACTTTATAATAAAATTACACACAATGAATAAATCACACCGGTGCCACTGAAAAATACACCCCGATGCACCTAGTTGTTTAAAGGTGCACCAAAGTAGGGTAAAAGAATAAAATACCAAACTGATTGTCATTGTTATGATGCATCCCGTGCTTCCAAACTATCAAGCAAGCATTTATTCTCACCTTTCTTCTTAAGACCCCATGTTTTCAGTGCTCTACACTGACTATGATAGCTCCATTGGTGGATTCCACACATTTCCAAAATTTGAAAATTACCATGAATTTTCATTTCCTCTCAATGGTGCAACCATGCCTCTTCGAGACAAAAGAGAGCAGGTAATTTTTTTATTACCTTCCTATTTGCATTTTCATCCAATCAAAAATACAATTTAGCTTGAAATTTCACATTTTTTTCAATTTCATGCAGTGCACTTGAAATGTTCAACTTTCCCTGAAGCGATGCATACTTTGTTAAATACATAGTGAGCACCATTGATGGTGCATCCATATATGTCTGAACCAATGTCGCTCAATCTAGTGCACCATGATAACTTACTAAAAAACAAAGTCATGTGTCCTTCAGAATTCCCCGACACCAAGACAAAATGGGATTATACATGCACCAACACATTAAACTTCATTAACTGCACCACCAACTCAATGATATATAAAATTCAACCTATAGGTGCACCAATTTTAACCAACCACGTCGAGGCGTACCCAAAAAATAATGCCCTGGCATGTCAATGTTCAAACACACTGCCATACTTTGTTGGTCAGTTTGCACAGAGTGAATGGGCATTGCCATTGTTGCCATTGATGTCAAACTTCTCATTATTGCATTTATGAGTAAGAGTTTGATTTGCTTGTTATTGGACTAGCAACTCAATTAACCCAATGAACAGGTGGTCAAAGACTTAGTTGAAATTGACAAGAAAAGTGCATTATAAGTTATATCACCAAAGCTCACATGTTAAGGAAGTTTGTCAGTTAAGAGGAGTTAGACTTTTGTGATAAGTGAGATAAAAGTTAACATTGACAACTACATCAACTATTGTAAAAACTTTTTGATATTGGTAAGCGTGAAAGAAACACAAAAATAACAGAGTGTGTTCAAGAACGCAGTGATAGGTTTTGATAAGTGAGACAAAAGTTAACATTGACAGCTACATCAACTAATGTAAAAACTTTCTGATCTTGGTAAGAGTGAAAGATAAACATAGAGAGAATAGAGTGTGTTCCAGAACTCGGTGATGGGTTTTTTAGTTGAAGAAAAACGCAGAGGGTGATTCACGTTTTTTTACTAGAAGTCTCTTTTTCATTTGCAGAGAGAAAAACGTAGAGGTTCATTCACGTTTTTTCCTGGAACTATGTTTCTCATTTGCCGAAGAGAAAAACGTAGAGGAAAAAAAACGCAGAGATTCAAATTTTTTTTTACCTGGAACTCCATTATTCATTTATAGGAAGAAAAACATAGAGATTCAAAAACGTTTTTACCTGGAACTCCATTATTCATTTGCAGGAAGAAAAACACAGATATTCAAAAACTTTTTTACCTAGAACTCCAATATTCATTTGTAGAAAGAAAAACGCAGAGATTCAAAAACGTTTTTACCTGAAACTCCATTATTAATTTGCTAGAAGGAAAACACAGGGGTAAATGTGTTTGAGACAGTTAGAAAGTGCAGAGGTATGTGTTTGGTTTCTTGATTGTGAAAATTCTAGAGGTTAATAGTTTATTTTCTCCTTAAATGAGAAATGCACGGAGAAGAGGTACACTCTGATGTTGCAGATTGTATGGTTTTTTTTACAGTGACTAAACTCTGATTTAGATCTAGAATAGATGTATGAAATGCTTGATTGATTGAGCAATTACATCTAAGGTGAATGCATTAAATAGTAAAAGGTTGTCTTTGTAATTCAAATATACATTGAGGTCATTAGCTATTGCAATGAAGATTATCTACAGATTTGGTTTCCAAGTTTATAATAGAGTAATCATGAATGGATTGAGCATATCAGTTTTGGCATTGACAGAGTGTGAACATAGTTGCATGTGAGTAAGATGCATGTTGGTTGAAAACAATAACAGGTTTGGCAAAGATAGAATTGATAGTCACGGGTTTGTTTTCACAGAAAGAAATTAACAAAAGGATATTGACAGTTTAAGAAGAGTGTTTGAAACAGGTTGAATCTGGTATTAAGGGAAGAAGGGAGGACCTAGGGAGACTAACCTTCTCATTGCAATTTGAAGCTTGCATTAAGGCAATAGAAGCTATCTTTCAGTAGGTGCTGAAGGAAAAGAGGTAGTAGCCTCATTTGAGTAGT
Organism: Picea engelmannii; assembly: GCA_009831015.1. Taxonomy (NCBI): domain Eukaryota; kingdom Viridiplantae; phylum Streptophyta; class Pinopsida; order Pinales; family Pinaceae; genus Picea; species Picea engelmannii. Next base: position 6,856 of record WSFP011515610.1, on the reverse strand, counting down.
TTCTCAAACAAAATTTGATGTAACTGAAGTAGCTTGCTTACTTTACATCCACAAGAAGAAGAAGAGGCTTTTCCCTTTATGGGTTTCTGCATAAATATTTTGTGTCTCTTTTTCATTTCATGTGATTGATGGTTACTAATTCATTTTCACTGAGAGAAAATATTTAGTAGGTTTTAAGTTGCATTAAATAAGTAATCTATGTTAAAGAGATAAAAGTGAAAATTGTGTATACAACTGATTCACCCCCCTCCCCCCCCCTTTCAGTTGCTCAACTTGTCCAACAATTGGTATCAAAGCTGGTTACTTTAGAACTCAGTTTAATCACTGGAAGTTTGGTCTTTTATTGTGGATAAGAAATCTGAATTTACAAAACATGGATTACCTCTATTTGATGGACATAAGTATGCCTTTTGGAGTATCATGATGAAATTATTTTTCCAAGCTCAAGGAGTAGATGTATAGCAAGTTGTGTTGAATGAATATAGTGTTCCATCAACCATTCCAACAGATGTTGCAGAAAAGAAACTTTATGAAAGAAATTCCAAAGCTATGTATGCAATACTTGGAGGTTTAGCAGGGTCAAAATTTATTAAGGTTATGCACTGTGTGTCAGCAAAAGAATTATGGGACAAGATGAAAAATGTTTATGAAGGAGATACTAAGGTGAAGAATTCTAAGTTACAATCATATGGGAGTCAATTTGAAAGTTTAAAAATGGAAGAATTTGAAGATATAGAAACTTACTTCCTTTGTATTGATGAAGTAGTTAATACCATGAGAGGTCTAGGAGAAGAAGTTAAAAATGTTAATATTGTACAAAAGGTACTTAGATCTCTACCTGTAATATTTGATCCAAAAACATCTTCTTTAGAAGAAAGAACTGATCTTTATACTTTAGAAATGGATGAACTACATGGGATACTATTAGCTTATGAGATGAGGACCTCTAGTGAGAATTATGCTAGCAAAGAAGAAGCTTTCAAGGCAACAAAGAAGGACAAGAAAAAGGTTGAAGCAGAAACCAACAATTATGGGGATTTAGAAGAGGATATGGAAGAAGCTAATTTTGTCAAAAATCTGAAAAAGGGTACTGGAAAATACAAAGGTAAGCTTCCTCTTAAATGTTTTGGTTGTGGTAGCATAAGACATTTTGCTTCCAAGTGTCCTTTCAATAAGCATTCTGATGGTGAAGAAGAAAGGAATAGAAAGAGTAAAGAATACAAGAACAAGTATAAGAAGTATTTTCAAAGAAACTCATATAAAAAGAAAAGTCTATTTATTAAAGATGTTAGTGACTCTTTAGAATCAGATGAAAGTGATGTTAGTTCAGATATAAGAATGTTTATGGCTATAGAAAATCATAATGATAAAGTTAATGAAGAAGAAGAAGGTGAAGGTGATTTGGAATCTGATCTTGTGAGTGATTTGACTGAACTTAGAAAGGTAAGAAGAGAATGTAAACATTTCAAAGAAGAAATTAAGAATCTTGAAAATGAGATACAAAAATATAACAAGTTGATAGAAAGCACTGAAACTATGATAATTGATTTAAAGCTCAAAACAGAAGATGCTAGAGTAACTAAGGAAGCACTAAACAATTTGCTTGTAGAAAAGGAAAAGGAAAATGATGTTCTGAAACTTGAAGTTGTTTCATTAAGAAAGAAGGTACAATAAAATAACATGGATGATAGCTCAAGGATTTTGAAACAAATTATTACTAATCAAATACCAACAAATGACAAAACTGGAATTGGTTATAAATATGAGGTTACTAATGAAAGTACTAGTACAAGTTTTGAAAAAGCAGGTACAAGACATACAAATGTGAAAAACACTAGCAAGCAGATGGAATCAGTAACATAAGAAGGAAATCAGACTTCATCAGTACATAGAAGAAGCTATGCCAGGAACCGGAACAGGTTTGATGGTTATTGTTTCCTTTGTTACAAGTATGGACATAACGCTACTTTTTGCAATGCCTTTTCAAGAAACATAATTTCACATAACAGACATGACAAATCTAGGTTTGATTATGGAAGAAGGCATGACATAACCATTCAAAATAGTGTGAACAAATCCTATAACAGATTTGATGTTTTAAGGTTTGAGGGTAAATCCCATAGGTGTAATAATTTTGGACATGTGTCAAGAAACTGTCCAATGAACTTTTAGAAATCTGTTGAAGCTAATTATGCTAATCTGAAAGCTAGATGGTAGAAAAAGAAAAATGACCATTTAGAATATGAAAAATGCACTCTAGCTTTACAGGTTGATCATAAAGTAAAATGGTGTGTGGATAGTGGATGTTCAAAACATATGACAGGCATAAAACATAATTTTGTTACAATAGATGAAGAAAAAGAAGGTACTGTCACTTTTGGTAATGAACAATCAGCTAGGATAATTGGAAGAGGTATTGTGTGTCTGAATAACAAAAATATTATGGCTGAAAATGTCTTACTGGTTGAAGATATGGAACACAATTTATTGAGTGTAATTCAAACTTGTGATAAAGGGCATTATATGATTTTTTATTCTAAAAATTGTCATATCATAGATGTCAAAACAAATAGGTTAGTTGGAACAACTACAAGAACACCGAACAACATTTACATACTAGATGAGAAAAAGGAAAATTGTTGTCTTGGGAATGAAGATGAAAATTGATTTTGGCACAAAAGGATTGGGCATATTAACTTTGAAAATCTGATTTAGTTAAACACAAAGGAATCTATAAGATATTTACATGTCATGAAGAATCTTACCAATTCTATTTGCAAACAGTGTCAACATGGTAAACAAACTAGAGTTAGGTTTAAGACCAAAGAACACTCTATAAAAAATCCTTTGGAAATAGTACATTCTGATGTTTGTGGACCTATGAGGACAACATGATTAAATGGTGAAAGATATTTTTTATTATTTGTGGATGACTTTACTCGGATGACTTGGATGTTTCTGTTGAAAAAGAAGTCTAAAACATTCAATTTTTTTCAAATTTTCAAAGAATTGACTGAAAATGAAATTGACATGAAAATTAAATGCTTAAGATCAGACAATGGGGGAGATTTTGTTTCTAAATAATTCAATAAGTATTGTTATGATAATGGTATCAAAAGACATTTTTTTGTTACTAAAACACTTCAACAAAATGGTGTTGTTGAAAGGAAAAATAGGACTGTTATGGAGATGGCAAGAACAATGCTAAATGAATCTAAACTGAGTAACATACTTTGGCCACAAGATATCCATACTATTTTTCATATTTTGAATAGAAGCTTGTTGAGAAATAACTATGAAAAAACACCTTATCAGTTATGGAAAGGTAGGCCAGCAAGTGTAAAATACTTTAGAATCTTTGGTAGTAAGTGTTACATAAAGAAAGTTGATAAAAATATGGGAAAGTTGGATTCTAGAACCGATGAATGTATTTTAGTTGGATATTAATGCTCAAGAAAACCTTATAAGTGCTACAATTTCAGATTGAAGAAAGTTGTTGAGGCCATAGATGTTAAATTTGATGAATCTTCATTCTTAAAATCCAAAATTTAACAGAAAGATCATCAGACATATGAAATACATGACAAAATGAAAATGGAAGAAGAATCAAGTGATATAGAGGAAACTAAATCAGATAACAAAGAAAATCTGATTCCTACTTTGGTGCAAGGGTCAACTCCATCTAAGACTCCAAACAAAAGGGTACAAATAAATCATCCCAAAGAGAAAATCATTGGTGATATACATGCAGGTGTTGAAACTAGAAACAAAAGGAAAGAATATAGTTCAAATCATGAACATGTATCATTTCTCTCTCTGTTTGAACCCAAGAATGTTGAAGAAGCAATCAATGATGAATATTGGATGAAAGAAATGAAAAAAGAGATTAGTCAAATAGAAAAGAATGAGACATGGGAATTGGTTCCTAGACCTTTAAATAAGAATATTATTGGGGCTAAATCGGTCTTCAGAAATAAGTTGGATGTAGTAGGTAACGTGACTAGAAATAAATCTAGATTGGTTTGTAAAGGGTATGCACAGGTAGAAGTCATAGATCATGGAGAAACATATACTCATGTTGCAAGAATGGAATCCATTAGGCTGATTTTGTCTTATGCTAGTTACAAGCACATTAAATTTTATCAAATGGATGTAAAATCTGCATTTTTAAATGGTGAATTAGAGGAACAAGTATACATGGAACAACCAGATGGGTTTCAGGTGCAAGAAGCACAAAATCATGTTTACAGGTTGAAAAAGGCTTTGTATGGGCTAAAGAAAGCTCCAAGAGCTTGGTATCCTAGGATTTTTAAATACTTAAGGGAGCAAGGATACAAAAAAGGCAACACTGATAGTAATATTTATATTAAAGAAGAACAAGATAGCTTGGTCATTGTTGAGATTTATGTAGATGATATTATTTTTTGGAGTGATAACAATCAACTTAGCCAACAGTTTTCTGAAAGTATGCAGAATGAGTTTGAGATGTCCTTGCTTGGTGAAATGAAATTTTTCTTAGGTCTTCAAATCACTCAATCTGATGAAGGTATTTTCATTTATCAAACTAAATATATCAATGAAATGCTCAGGAAATTTCAAATATGGGATTGTAAACCAGTCGGCACTCCCATGGTTATTGGATGTAAGTTAAGTCAAAATGATGACTATGAAAATGTTGAGCAGACAATGTATAGATTTATGATTGGAAATCTTCTATATGTTACAACTACAAGGCCTGATGTTATGCATGAAGTTTTTCAAGTTGCTAGGTTTCAGGCCTCTCATAAAGCTTCTCATTTACTTGCAGTCAAAAGGATCCTCAAATATCTTAAGGGCACAACATAGTATGGTTTATGGTATCCTAAGGGTAATCAGCTTGATTTGTATGCTTTCACTTATGATGATTGGGAAAGATGTGTTGATGACAGGAATAGTACTAGTGGAGTAGCATTCTATCTTGGAGGATGCCTGGTGAGTTGGTCTAGCAAGAAACAATCAACAATTTTCCTTTCTACTGTTGAGTCAGAATACATTGCAGCTGAAAATTGTTGCACTCAGGTTCTCTAGATGAAACAAATGTTATCATAAATACGCTTTCATTATGATGCCCTCATTCCTATTTTCTGTGACAACTCCAGTGCCATTAGTATCTCTAAAAACCTAGTTATGCATTCCAAAACGAAACATATTCCTATTAAATTTCATTTTATCCGAGAGAAGGTTTTAAGTAACATCATTAAGCTGGAGTATGTTGGTACGAAAGATTAGATTGTTGATATATTTACTAAGCCCTTACCTAAAATGCAATTTGAAAGTCTCAGGGATCAATTGGGGGTTTGGCTTCTGTAATTATCTTTCTCTTTTCTTATACTTAGGATTGAAGGTTTCCATGATGCATCTTGCTCTGCTATTAGAATTTTGGCCCCTCTACAATAATTTTTCCCGGTTGGTTACAATTTGCACAGATTCATGTCTTTTTGATAGGGGGATTTGATGTTGTTTTAGATGTTGTACAGGTGATCTTTTCTTGGTATTTCTTGGCATTTCTGACAGGAGGAGTATGATTGATCCTTCTCCATCAATGACAAAAGGGGGAGAACAAGTTTAAGTTTTCCATCAATGTCAAAGGGGGGGTTTGTTGGCTAGTTTTCACAGAGTGAATGGGCATTGGCATTGTTTCCATTGATGTCAAACTTCTCATTATCACATTTATGAGTAAGAGTTTGATTTGCTTGTTATTGGAATAACAACTCAATTAACCCAATGAATGGGTGGTCAAAGATTTAGTTGAAAATGAAAAGAAAAGTGCCTTATAAGTTATATCACCAAAGCTCACATGTTAAGGAAGTTTTCCAGTTAAGAGGAGTTAGACTTTTGTGACAAGTGAGACAAAAGTTAACGTTGACAGCTACATCAACTAATGTAAAAACTTTCTGATCTTGGTAAGATTGAGAGAAACACAAACATAATAGAGTGTGTTCAAGAACGCGGTGATGGGTTTTGATAAGTGAGACAAAAGTTAACATTGACAACTACATAAACTAATGTAAAAACTTTCTGATCTTGGTAAGAGTGAAAGATAAACACAGAGAGAACAGCGTGTGTTCAAGAACTTGGTGATGGGTTTTTTAGTTTAATAAAAATGCAGAGGGTGATTCACGTTATTTGAATGGAAGTCTCTTACTCATTTGCAAAGAGAAAAACATAGAGGTTCATTCACGTTTTTTCCTGGAACTTTGTTGCTCATTTGTCGAAGAGAAAATCGTAGAGGAAGAAAAATGCAGAGATTCAAAAACGTTTTTACCTGGAACTCCATTATTCATTTGCAAGAAGAAAACCATAGATATTCAAAAACGTTTTTACCTGGAACTCCATTATTCATTTGCAGGAACAAAAACGCAGAGATTCAAAAACGATTTTACCTAGAACTCCATTATTCATTTGCAGGAAGAAAAATGAAGAGATTCAAAAACGTTTTTACCTGTAACTCTATTATTCATTTAGTGGAAGGAAAACATAGGGGTAAATGTGTTTGAGATATTTAGAAAGTGCAGAGGTATTTTTTTGGTTTCTTGATTGTGAAAAGTCTAGAGGTTAATAATTGATTTTCTCCTTAAATGAGAAATGCATGGAGAAGAGGTACACTCTGATGTTGCAGAATGTATGGTTGTTTTTATAGTGAATAAACTTTGATTTAGATATAGAATAGAGGTATGAAATGCTTGATTGATTGAGTAATTACATCTAAGGTGAATGCATTAAATAGTTAAAGGTTGTCTTTGTAATTCAAATATACATTGAGGTCACTATCTATTGCAATGAATATTATCTACAGATTTGATTTCTAGGTTTATAA
>WSFP011515609.1:0-12820 GCA_009831015.1 Picea engelmannii | reverse complement strand
TACTTCTCATACTAGGCTATAGAGTGGCTAAGCAACACTAACTCCTTGATAAGAGAATACTCTATACTTGTTCATAAATTCAATGAATAATAAGTAACATTTATTATATACAACGATATATATACCTATTACCCCTGCAACAACATTAAATGCTGTGTAACTATATATATATTTCTCACCCATAAATTCACCCCTTTTCATCTCTGGACTAGTACTCTGTCGATCCATCTTGCCATTGTAGTCAATAGAACACAAAATCCCAAATCATTTGTCGAAGTACACAAGTTGCTCCTTAAAATAAAAAAAGACCTTCTATTGACGAAGGATTGATTCAAATCAAATCTCCTCCGACACGATGCAACCAAAGTTTCTCTAGCCCTTCCAATGAAGCATGACAAAGTTCACTACCAACCTTGAAATTTCGAGTTTACTCATTTTTTGAAATGAAAATTTGACAACCTGCTTTGTAAATGAGAAAAATTGATGAAGATTAATTTTTTAATGTTATTCAATTTATGTTTTATCTAAATTTATAAAATATTATTTTTTTTATAAATAAATTTTCTTAAATGTAAAATCTACAATCCATAAATAAAACATTTATAGCAAAAAAAAAAACTAAAATTAACAACACATTTAAAATTAAAAAACTAATCTTTGACAATCCAATTATGTTTCCATCTTTAATACATTACCTTGTTCAGAAGCTAAAACGCTACAAAATGCAACCTCATAATCATAATACAACATATCCAAAGAGCTCAACAAGTAATGGGATAATGAAACATTTTTCATTTTAGAATGTAAGATCATAAGGATGGTATATATAAAATATAATACTCCATTATAATATATAAAACTAAAACTATTATAATATAATAAGATTAAAATAGAATTCATTAGGATGATATATATAAAATATAACACTCCATTATAATATATAAAACTAAAACTATTATAGATATATAATAAGATTAAAATAGAATTCATTAAGATTAGTATATGAGAGTGGCGTCTAGTAAATACGGAAACTTCCTTCATCAGACGAAAGTTTTCTTTAAAAGTTTTCTACATTATAAAGCTGAATGCCTTACTGCAAAACTGTAAACTTCTGTCCAATTGTCTGGTGCTGTTTGGTCCGTTGCTTTTATTTGTTTCATATTATTACACATCTTTTGACGGTTTATGCAGACGTCAAAATTATAATTATAATTTGAAGTAAACGTCATTTTCTATATTTTTACATTAAAAACACCTATCCTCATTTTAATAAAACCATATTACAATTTTAATTTGAAGTAAACGTCCTTTTCTACATTTTTACATTTAAAAACATCTGTCCTCATTTTAACATAAAACCATATGTCAAATACCTTTTGAAAGTCAAAATACATCCTCTATAAAGTCAAAATCCAAGCCGCTCACTACCCTCGACATGTTTGATTTGGTATTTATTACCCAAATTCTATGTATTTTGCAAGTAATCTAAGCCATTGTTCCCCTCGAGATATTTGATTTGGTATTAATTACCCAAATTCTTTGTATTTTTGTAAGTAATCGAGGCCATTGTTTTTGTAAATATAATTTTTTACATTGGTCCCCTCGAGATATTTGATTTGGTATTAATTACCCAAATTCTATGTATTTTTTTAAGTAATCGAGGCTATTGTTTTTTAAATATAATATTTTACATCTTTATTGATCAAATATAAAATCTTGTAGAGATTTTTTTTTTAAGGAGAAACAAGATTTCAAAAATGCTTATCCATATATCAATTTTTATAACTCTTAGCTCGTCGATATTCCATATAAGGAGTAAAAAGGAAAAACACAGTACTTTCTCAGATGTGGCTTAATTGACTATATATCCAATAATATAAAGAGAATAAAGCAAAAAAAAGCCAAAAAGGAGCTTGGCCAAAATAGAAATTTTAAAAGGACCAAAACAAGAAAAGGAAGATGTGCCTTCTGTTAGAATATGATGGATGTGCTTGTTTAATCATAGACAATATCACTATTGTCACCCAATCATAGGCCGAAGCCACCCCCGAGCACCTTAACCTTGATAGAGAATCATTCCGGAAGAAAACCCTAGGCTAGATAGCTAAACAAAGGGTGGCACACCTTTCTCCAAGGATAGCGCACCAAGCAAGAGTAACAAGAGCTGACCAAAGAGTCCAAACCATAACCGAGAGATAGTCCAAGCCAAAACCTAAATCTTCTAGCTGCAACAACTGCAACAACAACTCTCTTCCAAACTTGTGCACAACTGGCCAACTGTAGTGTGCACAAGTGTTGCTTTTGAAGTTCTGAGAATGCTTTCCAGAATGAACATTGGCCTCCTGTATTTATACTAAAACTAGCAAACTGCCTTGGTCGACTTCTCATTCTGGGTGCCTATTTACTTAGTATATAATATTTCTTTCAACCGACTTCTTCTCTTGGAGGCTAATAACCTAATACAAATTATCCTCTTGAGCCGACTTGTCTTCTAGGGTTATTAGCCAACTAATTAGGGTTTCTTCTTGCTTCCCAAAATATTATATTCTCGTCAGGTTTACACATGGAGGTAAATACCTCCCACGGCTACCATAATATCAACACTCCCTCCTAGCTAGGGAGGTATTACATGTAATGGTCTTGAGCATAAACATACCATTCACCTGGTAGCATCAACATAGTTGTACAGACTATCTCATGACTAGATCATGAGCACCATCATCACCATCAATGTCATCAGTCGCATCATCTCTCGGAACCATACTCCATCTGAGTAATTAGACATGATGTTGGATATGTCACTCACTCCACAGAGTGACACAAGAGCCATTATTCTAATCTGGACATATGTCCTAGAAGAATAAATGTCCTGAACCATTTTTCATCTGGGAAATCTCTGCCCATTGATCATCCATCTAGCTGATAATCATTTCCAACACTACTGATAGTTTTCAATGCAATCGGAACAATGTCATTCAATAGAACACAACTGCGTCTATCCATAGTAGTACACAACTACAATCCAGTGGTACACTACCACACCAAGTAGCACACAGATACTTGATCAATGACATATAGTCATAATCAGTGGAACACATCCACCACAGTAGCATACATCTACTGGCTAGAGACATACCATCTCCATAACAATCATCTGATATCAACCTGCACAAAAAACATTGTTATGATATAAAATGAATCATTTGGGCCATTCTTCCACTCACATCTGTGAGATCTGAAAGAGCATCTTCCCTCAGAAGGTAAAACATCAATGATGAGCTATCTGGACTATTCCTCTCAAGCAAGGAAGAATAACTGTCCCGGTTTCTGAGCCTGGACCATTCCCTATCCTGGGTCATTCCTCCAGCACTAAACAAAGTGCAACCTAGAGCGAATGAGTCTTCCCTAGGGAATGCATGTCCCTAATTGCTAAACCTGGACAATTCACCTATCTGGGCCATTCCTCCAGCACTAAACAAAGTGCAACATGGAGAGAATGAATCTGCCCTAGTGAATGACTATCCAGAAAATTTCCTAAGGAAATGACTATCCTGCACCAACCTCCAAAACAAACCATTCTTTGAAACTTCTCACAATTGTGAGCTTCGAAAGAATGACTATTCGACGAGGCAGACCAGTCTTCTTGACCACTACTGAGAGTGACCATCAAGAAGAGAGACTTTACTAGACCATTCCACATGTTAACCACAATGTGAAATCGTTGTCTATGGTACATCAACAATTCATCGAACCATTTTCATTACGAAAATGATCGTTCAATCTGGACCATTTTCCAAATTGGAAAATGCCTGTCTGTCAGAAATCTCAAACCACTTTTCGAACTCGAAAGGAATTGCTCATCCTGAACCATTTTTCGAACTGAAAAATGATTGTCCATAAGTCAATAATACATCAGTGCTCCCTCCCAACCTGGGAGTCATCTCTTCTTTTTTCAATAAGGAAGTTGTCTCCACGAGATCCAACTTGAGTACGCAAACTCTTTCTTCTTGGATAGAGGCTTTACCAAAATATCTGCTTATCTTCTCATCTATGGAGATATATATTGGAGAACCACTTTCTCTTTTATGGGATTCATCATGGAGAATGTATTGCTTGATCTCAATGTACTTCGGTCTTTCTAGAACACTGGTATTTTCTTGAAGGCTTCATATAGTTCTGATCAATAAGTATATCATAGTTTAATTCAACTTCTTTGTTTTCTACTAGCTCATAACATCGTGGAAAGGCTCAAACTAGAACATATCCATGAGACACTTCTTCTTTCATCATGAGAGTTTGTCATGGATTAGGAATCCATCATCCTGGACTTCTGAGTAACCATTCTGACTTTTATGATAGAATATTTTCACCACGCTTCTGTTGTGCATGAGAAGCTTTGCACTAAGTCCTTTGAGTCCATACAAGATCTTCTTTCATCTGCATACAAGGGTCTCTTTCTGGTATACCTCAAAGCCTCGAGGTTTCTCTACATATGCTCTTTGTTCAATTATTCTAGATAATATTCTTTGCATTTATCTGATGTCAATTCCAACCCATGGATATTGCGGACGATATAATGGCTCATGTAGAGGTATGTCTGGTTTACTAGGACAAGCAATCATCATAGTCTTCTCCCTCCATCTGGGAGAACCTCTAGTTCTGGATCTCGCAATGATTATATTTTAAGTCTTTCATACACTGTTCTTCATCACCACTTTCAGTTCATCTACTTGATTTCTTTTAGTGAGTTCATATCAGGCTGGTAATCTTGTGATTCTCGATACAATGACTAGTTGTTTTGACTTTTCTTTCTTTCTTGGAATCTTCATGTTCTTCCTCATGTTTCTCTTTAGCTCTTGGGTCCATGGAGTTTTCTATAGCTTCCATGCTCTGAAGATTCCAACTTCTTCCTTTCATCATAGGATCATGGATGTGGATGGAAAACCAGGGATACTTTAAGGCTTCTTTTCGAAGAAGGCTTCTTCTAAAGTCAAACTAAATACATACTACTTTTCATGGATGCTACCATGGATATATACTTCATCATATTCAATGGATCATAGGATTATCTCCCTCCTAATCCTTGCTTCATGTATGAATGCATGCTCTTCTTTTGGAATATATAATCGTCTCCCTCCATCTAACATAGTCCACGCTTTTGTGTGCATCCTTATTGCCTTCTACAAAGTGTCATCAGTCTTTCCTCAATTTCCTCTTGACTGATGACTTCTTTCTGTCTTTACTTCTTCTAGGTTTCTTCAAGATTGTTTTTTATTTTGGCTTATCTTGCAACTTTTACTTATGTAATAACTTCCACATGAATTGTTACCAGGGGTTGTTGATGTAATTCATCCTTTCATGTGTATTGTCTGACTTGCAGTCATACTGATAGCAATCCTTATCTTGTTGTTCTTCCATAGGTATAGTTTCTCTTGGAACATATTATGCAAGATATGTACAAAAAACATGGTATGTACAAGAACTATGAAGAGTATTGTTACCTTGTCTTAGAAGAAGTTTGTTTTGTCCTTCTTGTCTTTCTTTGAGGGTTCCCTTTCTTCGACAAATGATGCTTCCTGTGTTTCCTTCCTTTTATTTAACTCAGGACAATGATTCTTCTAGTGACCATACTTTTGACAATTGAAGCATTGTATTCTTGACACATCTTTCTCTTGATTTGGTTTCTTCTTGGAGCCAAACTTCTTTTTATTCCTGAAATCCTTGAACCTTGATGTGAAGGCTTGATCATCATACTTCTTTTGGGGTTTCTCTTTTTCATTGATCCTTTATTATTCTTGTGCACAACAAGTCCAAAGTTCTTCAAATGTAGGATATTGCTTCCTTGTGTTCATGCTTGCAACAAATGCATCCCATGTCTTGGGAAGACCATTGAGTACTATGTTTACCATTTCCTTCTCTAAAATTATATCTTCAATATCTTGTAGTTGATCTCTTAACTGAGAGATTCTGACAAAGTATGATGTAATGCTATCACCATCATTCATCTTCATGTCACAGAGCTCATTCTTCAGACTCATTACTTGTCCAATGTTTCTGACTGAGAAGAGGTTTGATAGGGCATCGCACATATTCTTAGATGAATCAAGATGGGATATGTAGGGTATACAGTGGCCTTTTATAGAGTCCACTATAATACTCATGGCATTGATGCCACTGTCTTTGAACTTCTCCATAACTGCAACGTTCTGCGGTTCCTTCTCTTTTCCTTCTTCAAACTCTGATTTCACAATCTTTCCTTTCACGATATCCAACACATTATTCTTGGAAAGGATGAGGTCAATCCTTGTCTTCCACGATCTGAAGTTAGAAGCCCCATCTAGCTTGTTTTCTAACTTCATAGAGTAATTCATGGTTTCCTTGACTTGGTCAACCCTAGATTTGACCAAAAACTCAAACTTGACATCTTAGCTTGCTGAGAGTACCAGGTGATGCGCTAATCTGAGGCTCACGAGTCTATCTAGAAATTAGGTCAATCCCTTCAGTTAAGGTGCCTCAATGAGAGGATTAGGGTTTCTGCAATTGCACCTACTAGTAACCCTAGTGGCAGTGCTTTGGTGACTACTCCTACTAGAAACCCTAGAGACAGTTCTTCAACGAGCTTAATATCCTTATGGCTATGCTCCCTTCCAGTGGTTATACTTAATGAAGGAGGTGTGGGCCCATACCTTGTTAGAATATGATGGATGTGCTTGTTTAACCATAGACAATATCAATACGGTCACCCAACCATAGGCCGAAGCCACCCCCGAGCACCTTAACCTTGACAGAGAATCATTCTGGAAGAAAAACCTAGGCTAGATAGCCAAACAAAGGGTGGCACACCTTTCTCCAAGGATAGCGCACCAAGCAAGAGTAAAAAGAGTTGATCATAGAGTCCAAACCATAACCAAGAGATATTCCAAACCAAAACCTAAATATTCTAGTTCCAGCAACTACAACAAAAACTCTCCTCCAAACTTGTGCACAACTGGCCAACTACAGTGCGCACAAGTGTTGCTTCTGCAGTTCTAATAATGCCTGCAAGAATGAAGACTTTCTTAAATATCCTTGATCTCATCGATCGAGATATTTGCTACTGATCTACTATTCTGTCTTGCAGATCTGATACACTGGAGGTTTTTGGATGCGTTTCAGTTGTATGTTTGAGATCTTAATGGTTATTGCATGTGCATGTGGGTTATTTCATGTGCATGTTGGTTATTACATGTGCATGTTGCATATTTAAGGTTTAAACAACATATAAAGGATGCATGCAAAAGTAGAGAACATCAACTGCCCAATATCATGTATAATAACGGTTCGATCATGGAAATGCAATAGCCTACTGGAAATATAGAATATAAACGTCAATCAGATCTCATGGATCAGAAATGGAATAAAATCAAATAACATAAAAATACCTGTGATCAGAAGATCATAGAAAATCTGATGCATGCACGGATAGATCGGCAAAAATATGCGATTCTGGAGAAGTACGGTAACCGCTACCAGCTGGAAAACTCGTCCGGAAGAATAGACCATCGGAATGTGCCAGAAAATGCTCCAATAGAAGCACCCTAGCCTCTAGACTGAAATGAATGAGTGTCAGATCTCGGGTCTGGTCTCTAAGACATTGGATATGGACCCTTGGGGGGTTTTTGCACCTCCTGGAACATTGGATGCGCCCAAAAGGATTCCACCAATGGAATTTGCTACTATATGGCTCAAAACGATCGTCTCGCCAGATAATGAAATGGGTCGGAAGGATTTTTCCGTATCTGCTCTGAAACTCTGCATGCAACACCAAATGTCTGTCTGGAATAACTGCGCCCTGAATGGTTGGATGAATCAATATGCAATATTCCACTGTAGGAATATGACGATAGATGTCTCAATAGAAGCGCCCTGGCTGGATCTCAAATGGTTTGGAAGGATTTGTCTGAATCTGCTCTGAAACTCTGCATGCAACACCAAATGTCTGTCCGGAATAACTGCGCTCTGAATGGCTGGATGAATCGATCTGCAAGATTCCATTGTCGGAATCTAACGATAGATGGCTCAATAGAAGTGCCCTGGATGGATCTCAAATGGGTTGGAAGGAAACTGCAATCTGGTTATGGATCTCGTGCAGCTCTCCAAACCCTCAAACTAGCTTGTGCCTTCACTGGCTGAGTTGCGCACTCTGCAATGGATACTGCTTAAACGTATGGTGAAATACCTGGATGGTATCTCCGATGGGCTAGGGTGTGTCTCTCAACACCGAAACCGATCAATGGTGGTGGTTTCCTCCAGAAATCCACAAAACAGTAAGGTCGGCTCTCCTCCTCCTCTGGGAACTCTCAACATCAAATCATAACAATGCATAATGAGGAATTAGGTAAAATTCCTCACTTTATACCTTTCCCAATCTAATTCACCATTGAACTCACTTAAGCTAGGCGCTTTTTCTCCTAAAGTGATTAATTAATCAATTAATTCCCCCTTTAACACCTTTTCATTCTAATTCTTCGTTGACTTAGGCTTAAGTGACTTTTCCTAAGTATTTTGGCTTAATTCATCGTTTATCCATCAATTCCTCCTTATTTCTCCATCTTGTTCCTTGTTTGTGCCTGACTATAGTCTATGGGAAAATATAGACTACTAAGTCACTCCTTGTTGGCCTACTCTTGGGAACGGTACATCACAGTGCTCCCTTCCCGAGATTGCTTGTCCTCAAGCAACATCAATCCCGGGTGTTGGAAGATATGCTCTCCCTCCCATGTGGCATCCTCCACTGGAAGACCCCTCCATATAACCAAGCACTCTCTGATGATCCTGCTCCTCAATTTGCACTCTCTCTACTCTAGTACCTCCTCTGGCACTAGCTCCAACTGACCCTCCTCATCTAAGGGTCGCAACTCCTTTGAAATGCTAACATGTTGTCCCACAGACTTTTTAAGGCAAGAGACGTGAAAGACGTTATGAATCTTGCTACCTTCCGGTAGCTCTAGCTCGTATGCCACCTCACCTATCCTCCTGATGACTCTGTATGGCCCGTAGAACTTCGGCTTCAGTTTCTCTGCTCTTCTCCTCTTCAAGGAGGATTTTCGGTATGGCTATAATCGCAGGAAAACCAAATCCCCTACCTCAAAACTGCGCTAAACTCTATGTCGGTCTACATATACCTTCTGTTGATTCTGAGCTGACTACAAGTTCTCCCTTACTGATTGAAGAATCCTTTGACTCTCCTCCACCTAATCCTTGGCCCTCAGGACCCTTCTATCCCCAAACACAGTCTCTATAAAGGAGGGTTCATTGTATCCATACAATGCCCTGAACGGTGACATCTTGATAGACATATGGTAAGTTGTGTTGTAGCAATACTCACCCATATGTAACCATCTCACCCAAGTGCGTTGCTACCCCCCCACATAGTTCCTCAGATACCCTTACACCCATTTGTTGACGATCTCTATCTGCCCATCTATCTGTGGGTGATAGCTGGTACTTGTGGCTAGCTCTGTGCCTGTCAATCTAAAAAGCTCCTGCCAAAATGCACTGATGAAGCGCCCATCCCTATAGCTGACTATCTGCCTGGGTAACCTATGCAACTGGAATACCTCCCTGAAAAACAACTATGCTACCTGTATGGCCTTGTAGTCTATGGGTATGGCGAAGAAATGTGAAAATTTGGTCAGTCTGTCGACCACCACAAATATACATTCCTTTCCCTGCACTCTAGGGAGGCCTGTAATGAAATCCATGGAAATGCTCTACCATTTTTGTTCTGGAATGGGTAGAGGTTGTAGTATCCCTATGGAGTGTGTCTGCTCAGAATTGTTCTGCTGACAAGTCGTGCACTCTTGTATGTGTTTCAACACATCATCCTTGAGACCCTTCCATGAGAATCTCTCCTTGATCTGCCTATATGTTTTGAAGTACCCCTGATGCCCTGTTGTTGGCAAATCATGACACACCTTCAGAATTTTCCCCTTCAGGGTAGATTCTGGAACCAAGTAGATCCGGTTCTTGTAGAAAATGATGTCATCAAGAACCCAGTATCTATCATCAATCACTTTTCCATCCATCACCTCACAAGATTTTTTTTTTTGGGAGTATTCCACCAACAAATGAGCTTTCCAATCTGTACAAATGTCCATCATCGAACATCCTACTGGCCTCCTAGACAAGGCATCTGCCACTATATTCCTCTTTCCCTTGACATACTCAATGTCAAAGTCAAAGGCTTGGATCTTTGAGACCCACTTCTACTGCCTCTCACTGAGGTCTTTCTGGTCAAGGAAATACTTGAGACTGTTATGATCAGTCTTCACTACAAACTTGCTGCCAACCAGATACTGCCTGAATTTGGTTAAAGCATGCATGATCACTAACATCTCCTTGTCGTAAATAGGATAGAGTATCTCTGACTCATCGATCTTCCTTCTCTAAAACACAATGGGGTGCCCCCCCCGCATCAAGACTTCTCCAATCCCCACCCCTAATGCGTCGCACTCTAAGACAAATGAATGAGAAAATTTTGGAAGGGCTAGAACAGGGCATGTGCTCATAACCTCCTTCATTTTGTCGAATGTCTACTGTGATTCCTCTATCCAATGAAAAACACCCTTCTTGGTCAAGTCTATGAGTGGTGCTCCCAACTGTGAAAAACCCTTGACGAACCGCCTGTAGTAACTGCATAACCCAAATAATCCTCTCAGCTTCGTAAGATTCTTGGGCATTGGCCAATCCACAATGGCCCTGATCTTTTCCTGATGAACCTGTACTCCCTTCCCACTGATGATATGCCCTAAGTACAGTATTTCCTTCATGCCAATTTCACATTTGGATTCCTTGGCATATAAAGACTGTCTCTTCATAATATCCAAGACCTTCCCCAAGTGTGCTAAATGATCATCCCATGTCTCGTTGTAGATCAGTATATCGTTGAAGAATACCAGAAGGTACTTCCTCAACTGTCCTCTAAAGATATGTTTCATGCAAGACTGGAAAGTGGCTGGTGCGTTGGTCAATCCAAACGACATGACCAAGAACTCAAAGTGTCTGAAATGACATCGGAACGTAGATCGATCTTAGTGAAGAAGACTACCCCATGTAACTCATCCATCAACTCATCTATGCGTGGAATGGGTTAACGATTCTTGATCGTTTTCTTGTTGAGTGCTCTGTAATTGATGCACATCCATAATGTGAGATCCTTCTTCAGTACTAGTATGAATGAAGATGCAAAAGGACTCATGTTGGGCCTGATGTGCCCCATAGAGAGCAATTCTTTGATTCCTTTCTCAATTTCGTCCTTAAATTTCTTGGGTTTCCTATAGGGTGATGTAATCATCGGTGTAGCCCCTGCCTCTAACTCAACCATGTGCTCAAAACCCGTGTCTGGTGGTAACCCTGGTGGTATCGGCCCAAATACTGGCTCATAACGTCCCAGAAGCTCTATGATCTGTGGATGGTACTGCTCCCTACCCTCTGAGTCCTTTCATGTGGTGATCCAACACTCTGTTGCGTAAGCAAAATCACCGTGACGAAATATCCACTCCATCTTATTTTTCGATACTACTCGGGGTTCCCCTGTAGACATGCCTCTTAGCACAACTCTCAATCCACTGGCGTCTTTGAAGCTCATGGTCAACGTCTGATAGTTGAACCCAATCTCCCCCAATGAATATAACCATTGTACCCCTAACACGACATCAGTATCTAATAGGTCAACTACATAGAATGTGTCAGTCAGGGTGTAGTTTCCTAGTTTGATCTCTAAGTCAGGGATCATGTCCAAGCATGTCATCCTATATCCATCCGCCACTGCCACATGGAATCCCTCAAAATCCTCTGTGCATAACCCCCTCTTGGCTACTACGGATGCCTCTATGAAGTTGTGGGTGGCCCCACCATCAACTAAAACTATCATGTGTTGCCCTTGTACCAGGCCCTTGATCCTGAGAGTGTTGTACCTGGGTACACCGGAAAGGGTGGCTATGGTTCCTCCTTTCACCTCTCTACGAGGTTTTGACTCCTACTAGGGTTGTGCCCTTGCCGATATATGAGGTTTCTTCGGTTTCTTCTCTGGCTCATGAGTGGTCTCAGTCTCTGAATCATTGTCTGTCAGTGCCTGAATATGCTCATCCTCCTCCTCACTGCCTGATTCCACTTCAATATAGTGGATCTGACCCTTCCCCATGCATATATGCCCGGGGACCCAAGGATCTCTCCAGGAGAAGCTAAGATTCTTCCTCATCAACTCCCGTCATGTATCATCATCCAGCTTGGGATTGCCCTTCCATTCCCTTGGAGGATTCTTCTGATCCTTGTCTCTCTGTGGTACAAAGGGTTTAGTGAAAGGTTTAGATTTTGGCACCAAATCCTCCAAATCTCTAGTGCGCCAGATGGCATCCTGCAAGGTATGAGGCTGGTAGGCCTTTATCCATCCTCTCAAGGGTTCTGTGAGCCCTTCTATGAATAGCATGACCAATTGGGGCTCAGATTTGTCTGTCACTGCCACTGCTACTCTCTGAAATTCCGAGATGAATGCCTCTGTTGTGCCAGTTTGTCTCAACTGGGCTAGATCTCTAAAATGGATCTCTGGATCCCTCCTATCAAATCTATCAATGAGTCTCTCTGTAGGAGGTGATGCGATTGTGACCCAATGTCACCAATCCGTGATACCACCATTCGTGTGCCTCACCCTCCAAGTGTAGGGTGGCGAAATTGATGGCCTCTACCTCGGTCATCTGGTTGAGCTTGTAGTAGGTATCTAGTTTCTGTACCCAAGCTCTGGCAGTGCATTTGGTCGATCCATCAAAAGAAGGTATGGTGA
>WSFP011515604.1:0-12820 GCA_009831015.1 Picea engelmannii | reverse complement strand
TCAGATATAGACATAAATGCATAAATCAATAAAAGCATATAGACATGATGTTTTGGGACAAAAATGAACTCTTTTATTCAATATTAAGATCAAAAGGATTACAACCTTCTTCGACAATCGCTCCACAAATCAAGTCCGAGCTCCTTTATCGTGGTTCCAAGTGAATCAATCCCACGCTTGCTTCTCACAACCAACTTATCACTTAGGGAAGGAGAAAGGGTTGTATAAGGAGAAAGCGCTGGAGGGGAATGTCGAGGCCAAAACTCAGAATATGATGCAAAACTTGGGCTAAGAAGGGGAAGGGATTTTGGCAGAGTTTTCTTATTCTCTTGCTTCTTGTTGTAAATGAGATCCCAAGACCTCTTTTTATATGAGAAAAAGATGGTTATTTGATTTGGGGACGGGCTACAATGGGTAAAATGGTTGGAAAACCCTCGATGGCCTGTAAACTCCACCGAATTCCTTGGAATTTTATATTTTTTGCAATTTTTGGAGGTAAACGCGAGCTAACTAGTATGCAACTCGCGTATGTACGTGGCTAACTAGTATGCAACTCACATGTGTATGTGGGTTATCGGTTCAACATGGTGCGTACATGTTTCAAAAAATGGTTTTTTAAGAAGAAGCCTCAACAATATTTTGGCAAAATATGTAAGTGGAAAGGCCAATGCCATGTATGCATAGGTAAGGCATTTTTGGACTATAGCAGGGGTAGGACTTTTGGGCATGGGGTCATTGAGATATCAAGGGCTCATATTGTCTCATTTATGGGCGCATTTGTGGAGGGTCAGTAAACTCGAAAACCCAAAAGATGAGGAAAGGAAGCGGAAGAGTTGTGGAAAGTGGTAAGTATGAGCAGGGATGGTACGATGACCCTCCAAGGAGACCCCCCAGTAGCAACCCTTTTCCCGAGGGTGACCCATGTACTAGGAAACCATGTCAACCACCAAGGTGAAATAAGGAAAAAGGTATAATTTTCATGCAAACGTTCCATAGTCAAGAAATGACTCTTTGAAACATGCTCAAATGCTTCAATTATTAAAGTGACACTCAACATGAGACCATACTTGTTACCTCATGAAGCAAGATTTGTTGTCCTTTATGGGCTAGGCTGGTGTGACAGATGTTGCTATGATGTTGACGATGAATGGTGATGTGTGGTAGAGAGGAGAGGCTATGCCTTCTCAATGTGGGCTCAAGTGGTCATTTGGCTCTAGAGAGAAACATGTCTTCTACCTGTGGGTCTTGAGCCTCAAGACATCATCTCATTAGTTACCCCTAGGCTCGGGGGGGGTAAAAAAATATATTATATTCTTCTATATTGATGAATGATGAGAGTGATTTAGAGGTGACAAAGAGTGTTGACAACTTTTTACCCTATATGTTTTTTATTACATCTTTAAATGTTAGCAATTCTTTATTGTATTGAACTCATTTTATTTTATTATGCTTTTATAAAGTGGAGATGAGAGAACTAGAAACATTTCAATCAACTTCTGATGTCAAATTCATTTTATTTCCTTATATGTGTACATATTTTTTCATTATGTTGTATACAAGTTGACATTTCCTTAGGGTGGCAATATACCACACGTTTACAAACAAAAACAAAAATACATGATTATTTTATGATTTAATTTAAAATTAATTATTTTGTTTATATATATGACTTTTTTCTTCCATGATGTGAAATTGATTGAATATTAATGTGGTAAAATTTCATAATTGTATTTATCGATACATGGTTTTTTGCTCTCATAGTGTGAAATTGATCAAATAGTAATCCAACAAATTTTCATAATTGTATTTATATATACACGATTTTTCTTTCATGTACAATAAATGCATACCAATCATCAATGTCATCAATAATAATAATAATTGAAGAATTAATTGCTATTTAATTAATCTAATAAAAAAATTAAATAATTAATAATAATTACATTGTAGTTTTGACACTAAGACAATGGAACTTTGATGTTAGCACATTGTAATTTGACTCAACAAAATGTACATTTGATGTAATATGATGCAATTTTGATGTAGGTGTGACTCTAACACACATTTCATGTAATATGGTGCAATATTGATGCGCACAAGACGCACAATTTTTAATTTTTGACACCATTATGATGCACATACATCCATGCAGAGAAATTCGAGGCAAAATGACATTAAGGCGAGTTGAAAAATGTGATTTCGACACAAGAATGGTGCATAGTCAACTCTAAAGGTGTTTTTTGGAGAATCTTTGACACAACTATGACATCAAGTGCAATTCAATGATGTCCTTTCTATTGCTACGACAATTCTGAAATGGGAACATGTAAAACCACCAATGCTAAAAAGGATTATCTCAACACAAAGGAGATGCAAAACACACATATCCCCAACTATGTCATGTCTAGCATCATCCAAATTTATTTATTTTTTTGCAAAAAATACAATATTACATAATGATACTAATCCATTGTATCATTTTTTTGAATGCATTAATCCATCATATCATTTTTTGAATGCATTAATCCAATGTTTAATTTTTCCATTTCAAGAGTTTGATGATGAGGGACTTGATTATACTCTTACACTAAACAATACATAATATCAGTGTGAGAGAAGGTTGCTAAAACAAAGGAACTTGACGATGAAGTGTACATAGTGGTTGTGGCAACCCCTCATTGCATTCCCACTTTCTCTTAAGTCACCCATTGAGAACTATTATGGTACCAATAATTCTTGATATGAGTGGGATCAACACAATGATAAAGTTGGTATGGGTGTTTTTTTACAAGATATAAATGCCATGGGGTCAATGTTGTCAATTAATTTGAGCAAAACAACTTTGGGGATGAAGATAATGTTGTGGATACCTTGATATCCTAAAAATATTATACTAGCCACTTTTGGAAATGGGTTAAATTATACCCAACTAGGGATAAACATATTATTATACAATAAAAAAACAATGTATGGTTTGTTAGACATGTGTTTTTTAGAACTGTTAAGGTACTTGTAATTAGTATAGTTTCGTTTTCTTTGTAATTAAGTATATTACATTAGATATATTAAATAATGTTATGAGACACTCAATTTGGACCTAGTATCTGCATCCTTGTAATGACATTGTACATTGGATCTATTGTCCACATTTGGCAAGCTAGTAAAAAATAAGGTTCCTCCCAATGTCAACAATGTCCTCCTAGGAAGTTGTGGAGGGGGAAAGTAATTGGTTAATGTTAGGTGTTGAGTATATATCATAACATGAATATTCAAATGGTTATATTCTTTATAAGGGTGAATACTTGTACAAGAAGCAATGTCTAAAATTTGGACATGACCAATACCACATTAAAAAAAAACAAATAAAAAAGTTCATCCACATACAATACTAAGTCACATGCTTATAACACACAAGATTGAAATGATGTTTCATTGTAAATAATTACTTGAGGTACAAGGGTAGCATATCTTGCATAAAATAAACCCTAGAGTTATGTGAATTCTAACTAGTTCAATAGCCATGAAACATAAAGAGGACACATGGGCTGAGAAATTCAAGAAAGAAACACGAAGTCTACTAGTGAGCATAGCCATGGACGGAGTTAAGCAATACCCACTCTAGAACACCAACTATTCTATTTTATTTATGGTAGTCATCAATAACAATATTACCCTATGGTTTTCTTGCAAAAAATGAGCACCTAATGTTGGCCCTCATAGCTCTAGGGAGAAAATAAGTTAGGAGGATGGATGTCTACATGTGTCCCTTGGTCAAAGAACTACAACAATTATGGGAAGGTGTACTAAAGGTATACAATGTATCCAGGTCCATTTTTGTTAAGAGTCATTAACATTGTATGGCATATGTGCATACACAACAAATGATTATCTCATATTAGAAGTTTTCTATGGTAAGCATGTTGATTTGATTTATTCCCATACATTTTGTGAATTAATGTATTTTTTTTGGTCATTTACCAAAATGATCCTCATGTTATTGTTATCTTGTAACATTGCAGGTCTCATCACAAAAGGGTATTATGCATGCAATTTTTTTGGTCACACTAAAAAGGATCAATAATACAATGACATAAGAAAGTGTACTTCTAAATCCTCAAGGGTTTCCTCCTTGATGATCACACTTATAGAATAATGGTAACCAAATTCATTGGAAAAGAGAGAGACACCCTCTACTTGGAACAATAACACCATCAAATTGATTGAGGGAATATGAAAGAGAAGAGAAGGAATATTGATGCAATATCATCAAACCTAAGATGCAGGTACCTTAGAAAGAACACTAAAAAATATATATATATTTGAACAATATGAGTTTAACTTATCCTATGACTCTTTCAATGAGGAACAAATACAGAGAATTATCGAAGAAGAAAGGATGGGATCACTGAAATAAAGAAATGATGAAGTGATGGCACATGATAGAAGGATAATTAATGAGAATACAAAGGAGCCATCAATCAAAGAACATGGGTTGTGAAATTGGTCAACATGTGTCATGTGTTGAGAGGGTATCCTGATTTTAGAATAGGTGTTGAAGGAATTGCAACTGAAATCCCTATTAAACTTCAAGTCATTAGATGTAAATGGGATTGAGGATGTTGATTTATTTTTCTATTACCATTCGTATTCTAGGGAGGATGGGATGAAGAGAGAATGCACATTCATAGTGGAAATTGGATGCCAAGAGGAACTATAATGTTAATCCCTAGACAAATCCCCATGTAAAGCATAAATCCCCATGTTAAGCCCTAGATAAATCCCTATATATTGAGTTATTAAATTTCTTTTGTTATATTAGTGTCGCCAGCCATACCCTTTAATTGTAATTGTACCCTTTGTCTCCTATATATACCAAGAAGACCTAGTTTTAGAATCACTTTATCTTGTACATTTGTTCTATAGTAAAATATCAAAGAGGGTTATCATTCTTTCTTAAATCTAATTTTCAAAGGTGTGGAAATGCTTCTCGTTCTATTTTTAGTTTATTTGGGTGTTTGTTTCCTAACATTTGGTTTCAAAGCATCAATCATAGGGTTTTGCTCCTTCAAACAAGTCACCTTGGTATTTTCACTATAAATTTTTTTAATGGGAAGTTTTAGATGGAAACAAAATTGAGAGGTTGAGGATAACTCATGAAGTACCTATGGTAATTTTTTAAGTTTTGATTCACTATACTTTCAGAGTTAGATTGTGGAAATTAGGGTTTTTGACTAGTCCTAGAACTAGTCTCAACATGTGTTCTTGGTAAAACAACCATAACTTTTTTTTTGGGACATATCAATTATATATTTTATAGATAACAAAATGAAAGGAGAGAATATGAATGGAAACACAAACATATAAATATTGCAGAGATCATAGTAATACAGTGAGAACCAAATTCTATTAATAAATGAAATATAAAAGATTGTGAAATGTGAAGCAATACAAACTAGTTAGAATGGTGGTAGCTTATCTATGAAGGGAGAGGTGATGACTACACTCATTCGCAAGAAGCACATTATCGGAAGCCAAAATGTCCTTTTAACATAAAGTATTAAACCCTAAGTGCCCAAAACCCTAAATATCCAAATCCCTAAACCTGGGAGATGAAGTGGCAAAAGGAATGCGGGCCCTAAGAAGTCTAGTTGATACGTCAACTGCCTAGTGTTGCAACTTCCACATCCAAACTCCATTTGGGGAGCACAATGTCTTGTTGGAAATATATAGATGAGAATACAAATTTCATTTAAGGATTAAGCTTTCCTACAGAAACCCTAATCCATCGCAAGGCCAAACAACACTATTTAGGGCCTAAAAAATGTGCCAAAAGTTTGGGACTTGAGAAATTGTAGAAAAACTACCAACATGGGGAACTGTTTGAGTAAGTGGAAGAGGTGACTGGCCACCAATATCCACCTAGATCAACATTAGACAATACAGTTTTAGGATCCTGAGAAGACATATCACAAAGCATGCAATTCTCTATACTTTGAAAGTTACAGGTTGTGGAAGTTGAGGTTTTCTACTAGTCCTACAACTAGTCTCAAACAAGTGTTCAAGGTCAACCATTCATATCTAATTCTAGAAAGATTTAATTTGAGTTCCACCGATTTCATTGGAAAGAGGAAGGACCATAGTGTTTCATGTCCAAATTTTAGAATCATATCAAAAAACCTGGACACATGACATTCCCTACAAGTGTTCTCTCTAGAAAGGGCCAAGAATCAACAAGTTTTGGAAAATTTACCATAACTTTCACTTGGAACACGCAATTTTAGTCAAACCTATGGCATTGTAGAGAACACATATCAAAGTACTACAAGCCAAAATTTTAGCTTAGAACAATTTTTTTTTTAGAGATACAAGGAGAAAGGTTAGCCGACAATATAATCTCCAAATCATGGTTTTCAAGGTACACAACATACAATTGACACAAATTTGATTGGAAGATCTATTTTGAGTTCAAAAAGTGTGGTAAATAGAAGAAATATAGATAAATTTTATTGTTATCCCACATGGCAATGGGTGTTTCAAAAACTACACCAATTAAATCTCCAGAGAGCTTAGCCATGACTCATGAAGAAAGTAAAGAGATACAAAACTAACTATCCAAATTAGAGAATCAATTTGAGTGATAGGTCAATAAAAAAGTTTGATTTGATAAACACACAAAGACAAATGGAATAAAAGATGGAAAATATGGAACACAATATAGATCAAAAGATTAAAAAAATACAAAATTCCATGTTAGCCATGCTCTTACATACCCTAGATGAGAGGTTCCCTAAAGGTAATATTGGGATGCAATGGAATCTTGAAAATGGGGATAACAAAATTGTTGAACCCTAGTCGCATTTGGGGAATATTTAATAAATGTGGAGAACATGAGAATTCAGTCCCAAAGTCATGATTACACATCACTCCAAGATCCACATAATCAAGGGTTCAATTTAACCCCAAGGACCTACTTAATTCCCAAGATAGATACAAGGAAATTTGATGGTAATATCCTATAACATGGATATTCCAGATGGAACCATTCTTTGATCTACACCAAGTGCCCACTTTACAAAAGGTAACTCTCGCATCCTTGTATTTAGAACATGATCAATTTGTTTGGTACCAATGGCTTTGTGATTGAAAAAATGATTTAATTGTTTATTTGTCCATTTTTAAGGATGAGTTGATAACACACTATGGAGATAGTAAGAGAAACACATTCTTTAGTCACTTGATAAATATCTGGTAAACAAGTCCATTACAGAGCACATTCAACAATTCCAAAAACTAAGACTTAGAGTAAAGAACATTCCAAAGGATAATTTTCCAGATCTCTTTATGGGCACTTTAAAGGAGACCATTCAACATGAGGTGTGTCTCTTGAACCTAAATCCCTAGAGCATGCTTTCAATGTGGTCAATAAAGTTAAAAGTAAAAATATGGCTACTAGAAGAGTGACTGCTAACAACTATAGAGAGCACCATGTTCTCTCTCTTGACCTCACTCAACCTACAAGGTTGACACCTCAACAAACATATGAAAGAAGAGCAAAGGGACTATGTTTCAATTGTGATAGAAAGTATAGTGAGGGGAATAAATGCATTGAGAAGAAATTATTCTACATAGACCGTGAAGAGGAAGAATACCATGAATTAGAACCATTGCAAGATCTAGAACTAGAAGAGACTACTCCAACCATATCTTATCATGCATTGGATAGCATTGGTACTCTACAAACCCTCAGAACAAAAGGATATATCAAAATAAAAAGGTGACATTGTTGGTTGATTATGGTAATAACCATAACTTCATTAATCACAAATTAGTGAAACTTCTCAAATGATTTATATATCCAGCACCAAAATTTCAAGTAATGATTTCATATGGAGGTACCATAAATTTTTCAGGGAAGTGCCATAATATTAAGCTCACTATGGGGGAATATTTATTGGATATTCCAATGATTACAATCCAAACAGATGTTGTTGATGTTGTATTAGGGGTCCAATGGTCACAATCGTTGGGAACAATGGCTCTAATTTTTCATGAACTTTTTATGAGATTTTCCTTAGAAGGAAAATAAATTTAACTCAAAGGTATCCAGGGTAAACCCTCTAAGTGATAAGCTCTGACAACATGACAAAATTACTCAGAAAAAGACACCATGGTGTAATTGCACAATTTTTCTCACTAGATGTTCAAACATCTAGACCCTCTACTCTAGTGGATCTCTAAAACGTTATTGACAATCATTCCAAGGTATTTGGAGAGATGCCTAAGGGTCTTCCACCTACTCAAGATCATGACCATGCTCTTCATTTACAATCATGAAGCCAATCACCTAACATTAGGCCTTATAGGTACTCATATGCACAAAAGAGTGAGATTGAGCATATGGTTCAAGAAATGCTAAAGGATGGTCAACCTAGCCAAAGTGATTTATCTTCACTAGTGGTGATGGTTCAAGAAAAGGAAGCTTCATGGAATGTGTGTCCATATTATAGAGAACTTAACAAAATGACCATTAAAGATAAGTTTTCTATTACTATCATTAAAGAATTATTAGATGAATTTGTTGGAATCCACTTGAATGGAGATCAATGTGATATGGATTTTATTAATATGATGCATTTATAAGTACACGATTTATGAACTTTGGATTCATCTTCCAAGAGATCTCTTGGATTCCCGATGATGATTCATATTCATTTGTGACTTTTCATATTCCTTCTCAAGTGAATAATACAAAATATATAACCCTAATGGATTAGATTTCCAACATCCCCCCCTTAATCTAAAGGGGTGTATGTGAGTCGAAAAAAAGAGATGAAATTTGGTAGTGGACAACTACCAATGGTTGAATGCACTCTCCGAATTTGGTGGTTTTGGGATGATCGAAAACAAAATGGCTAACATAAGAGGAGGTATTCTACTAATAGGTGGTTAAGGAAGACCACAAGCTTTGGAACTTGGCTCTAAGGCTTAGTTGTGCTTGGAAAATTTCATGATTTAGCTAGAAGCCGATGTCTTCTGCTAATTGGAAGTGCTCCCAAATGTTGGTTTAAAGATGACCACAAACTGTTGTCTAGCAAAAATTGTAAGTCTTCTACTAAATGGTGGTTTAAGGAAGACCATAAACCAAATCACGCTGAGGGAATATGGCTATGACTCTTGCTCGCTTGTTCTTGCTCAATTGATAGGACTTCGAAACATGAAGCTTGATTGTCAATCACTTATATTATCCCCCCTTGTCAGGTACAAGGTGAGAATCTTTCCACTGCAATATGTGTCAATACTCGAGAATGGATTCTTCGGTATGACTGATATATCTTCTTGGTTGTTGATGACCATAACCAAGAAGTGATCCACCCATACTGATGGAGGGTGTAGACTTCTACAATAAAATGGACCCGTTTACAATGCAATTCAACTAAATTTCAAAAAATATAAGTAAACTTACAAAAATATTATTTGCAAGTTACAATTATTCTTAATTCTATAGTTGAATTGATCTTCAAGATTGAATGTGGTGTCGATGCTTTGAGTTTATAGGTCTCTATGATCTTTGTCACCAAACATGAAAATATTATTTGATTAGAAAACTTTAATGACTATGGCAGGAAACTCGAAATATCACATTCATTCACATGTCGTCTTTTGTATACATAGATTGCATATTGGTGGGTTACCTTATCTATTGCAAAAATGGGAGGCGATCCATGCCATGTGAATCAATGAACCATGTGATGTGTTTTCCATTCAACAATATGACTCAAGATTAACTAGATCATGGTTGGCTCATAAAATCTGAAATCAATCTCCCTGATTTGGTCCCTCTCAAATTGTCATGAGTCAAAACCAATGTTCCTTGAAATCACAATTTCTCTCCCTGACATGGGAAATAAAAGAAGATTTTTGGTTTGTAATGAGAATAACAAGTCTATCTTAGTGCATATGCATATACCACTAATGGGTACGTGGATGCTAAGTACGCGGGCATGGAAGTGGCCAAGATCGGTTTGAATGTTTGGAGTCCTCTTCAACATGACCATGGTGAACAATTCAAAAATTTATAAAATAGCTAGGGAAATTACCAAGCTTAGCAACATAAATTATCAGAAAAAACACCTGAACATAGTGAAATATGTTGAATACCAATCCTCTCACTCTGATATACACGCAAATCTAGTTGTGAATACATGATTGCATAATGGAAAATGTTCCACGACTCAATTTGATTGTTGATATGCATACATATTGTAGAGCACACGATCATGGATGATTGATAGAATATATATATATATATATATATATATATATATATATATATATATATATATATATATATATATATATATATATAGTGAGTAAATATATGTGTGTTTTCAAATTCCTAAGAAGGCGAATGTGGGCTTCTTCGGAGACCTCCTTGGTTCATGGAAAATTGTCTAGGTTGCCTAGCTAGTGTAAATTGTCAGGCCCTTCATATGGTATATTTTAATCCCATCTTCACCTCTCTTTTACCCTATTTTTGCTCCACTTGCACACTCATTAGTTACTCATTTAATTGTTTTACGATGAATTGGCTTTTAGGATTATTGAACTATGTTTTGGTTATTTTTCTATGAAATAGATTATGATGTTTGATTAAGTTTCTTTCATTTTTAAATATATGTGCCTAACCTATGGTATGAAATGTAGGCACCCTCCTTAGATTGGTAATAAAATCTCCAAGTATTTATAAAATTGGTTGTGTTGGAATATTGTTTAATACTGAGAGGGCGGGGGAGGGTGTGGGATGAATCAATATTATCATTTTTCAACAATTTAAAACTACTTAATTATTAATTTTATCAAATCAAAACAAATGATTAACAAAAATGTACAATACACATAATTTAAATGTGGAAAACCCAACTTCACAAATTTTCTTCTTATTTTCAATAAATATTACATTTAATTTATGAGCTTCAACTCAAAGGAAACACCAATTCCCTCTTTTACTAGCAACAACTAGAAGGAAACCCCCTAGTTTACTAGCAACAATAGCTATGACTCTTGTTGTTGTTTCTAGTAAGTCTTCCCTCTTTTGCTAGGAAACCCCCTATATTTTACCAACACCGACTGTAGGGAAGCACCAATGCCCTAGTTTCTTCATTTATAACTCAAAAGATGCCGTAGAACCTTGGTTTACTAGCTTCAACTGGAAGGAGGCTACAACCCCCTTTGCAGGCCCCAACCTTCCCTAGCACCACCCAACCTCCGTTTTTATCATAATTACTTCAATCTTCAAATCTTCGTAATCTTCTTTGGATTCTACTACATATTTTCATTTACTTTCTTGGCCTTTGACTCTGTTATTGATATTCATATTTCAAGCACAAAGACACACCCTCTTTCAACAAGAATTTATATTTATATAGTCTTCCAATGGTCATGCACAACTGAACAATTGCACCTCTTCAATAAAATAATGCATCTCTTCATTATAAGTATGTGCCTTTTCAACTTACAATATTAATCATACTATTTTAATTAATACAATGGAAATGAACCATTGTTCCTTTTAGATCGTTTAGTCTTGTTTTCAATTGGGTCAATAGATTTTGATTATCATGATTTAATTCACTTTTTACCTTACCATAACTAAATACCACCATGGTTTGCAAATACCATGTGCACATACCATGTTCTCTTTCACTTTTTTCCTTTTTCTTTAACTCCACTTTCACTTTTATCTTTTTCTTTAATCCAATTTTACTTTTACCTTTTTCTTTATTCCACTTTCAAATTTACCCATCTTTTGTGTAAACTCCACTTCCACCTAACTTTTCAAATTTTGTTATTTATTAAAGTCATATTTATATTTAGTCCACTTTCATTTCCACTTTTGCGTAAACTCTGTTCCCACTTAACTTTTCCACTTTTGTATTTATTAAAGTGATACCAAGGTCACATTTATATTTAATCACTTACTAACCCTTGACATGTATTTGATCATTTACTAACCTTTGACATATATTTGATCACTTACTAACGTTTGACATGAATGACACTTTATTCAACAATTGATTGCATGAGTGGATCTAACCATTGGTGGTTGCTGAAAATTGTTTGGTTTTGAAGGGTCGTTCAACTTTGGCCTGGCAAAAAATGATAACCAAAACTTGCTACGAAATATCAACTACCATGTTGATATGACAGACTCAAGGGTTCTCGGTGTTGCATCAACAAATTTCCCTTCGACTACACTCTGGAATGATAGTGGACGAGAAATTATTCAAGAGGGAGACTTGCTAGTATTCGTTTTGTTCATCACGATCACGTCTCAACATAATATATAGTCACCATGATAACTCAACTCGACCAATGTAGTAATTGAAATTGTCTCATTGTTTTATTTTCATTCTTTCAAAGCACTTGACCAAACAATCCCCTGTATTCTAGTAGTCCATTGCGTTCTTGTAACTCAGTATTCATGTAGTTTTAACTATAGTTCCATGTCATACTCCACTATGGTATTTCTTGTCTTCCTGTTGACATCAATGCCAACATGATATTTCCATCATTGTGAAGGATCTTTGAACATGAAATTCGACCATGTGGAGAGTCTCATGGCTCATGAGCGCTATTACTTTGTTTTTCCATTTTTTGAAGCTGGTGGGGTTGTTACTTCCACAAGTAACCACTTCCATGGATTGTGGGTCTCATTTGGAGCATGTTTGGATGGGAATATTGCTTCCCATTTTGTTTTTGGGCATCATGGGAATACTAGAGATTATTATTGTTGTTTTGGTTGGGTTCCTCTTCACCTACA
>WSFP011515603.1:0-12820 GCA_009831015.1 Picea engelmannii | reverse complement strand
ATTCTTCAAAAGAAAACTAAGCATGCAACAAAATCTTTTTTGGATTTTTAATGTTTTTTCCAATTTGCAATGTAAACAATTCATGATCTCAACAAGAAAGACAAATGAAAAAATGGAACCAGAAACAAACAACAAGAAAAAGGATTATAGGATATTAGGGATAAGGTTGGATCATCCTACTCTAATGTCACTACAGGGATCGCGCCCAAAGACTTTCCTATGAGGGTATATCTATCAATGAACAAAGGTCATAGAAGGGTAAACACACAACCAATTATGCAAATGGATATATCTCTTCAAATTTGTTGGATTCACAGCCCAAATTCACTGAAAATATTAGAAAATAAGAGAAATTATCGAAGAAATGGAAAACAATTCACACAAATGCTTTCAATGGAAACTTGAAGAAAGAGCTATGTGATAGTCACACACTGAAACAAAGGAAAAAACAAAACCAAACATATTGTTGTAGAACCACACACACTTAGAGGAGGTCCTAATCTAAAAACCCTAGGTTTTACACTGCAAAATTGTAGTTTTGATAGGGCCTCATGGGACACATGCTAGTCAACATGCAAGGGTGCCTCGCAGGACACCTGCAATGCAACAAGTGAGTGTTGGATTACTGAGAGGGGGGGTGAATCCATAATAGATCAATTTAATCCTTTTTAACCACAAAATGAAAATGTTATATCAATGTAGCATTATCATCCAATAGTTGCAGAGTAAATAAACAATGAACAAATGAGCAATCATACACATACATAGTAAACCAGTGTTTTTATGTGGAAACCCAAAGTGGGAGAAAACCATGGAATGATTTTTCTTATATGTCTTTAAGAATTACATTCATTAGAAGCACCAACTTCCTTTGTGTTCTAGCTGCAATTGAAGGAGGCTCCAACCCCCTAGTTTATCAAGCTACAACCTAAGGGAAGCTCCAAATCCCCAATTCTCTGGCTACAACCAGAAGGAGGATACAACCCCTTATGTTCTATAGCTACAACCGGAAGTTGGATACAACCACATGTCCTTGCCCCATCCAACTACCTTGATGTAGAAGTAGAATTATGGAACCACTGTCACACTATCACTATGAGATATACCACTACATAATTGTACCAACCTATACCACTGACCTGTAGCCAACCTGTACTACCTCCCTAAGGGAAACCTATACCTGAATTGAACATGTATCAACCAAATACAACAGATACGTGACCTGTAGTTATGCATCTTGCGTATGTGTGTGCCCTATATGTTATGCAGCTCACGTATGTACGCAACCTATTTGTTATGTAGCCTGCATATTCCTTCTGAAAACTAGGGTTTCTTTCTTCTGAAACTCCTGACCCTCTCCAACTTATTTCACATAGATCTACAACCTATCACTGTATCCAAACTATAACTGTACCCTATGCATTCATCCTCATACATAACCTTCACCCAAAGCATCTATATCTCTCTCTATTCATGTGCCATATATGTGTGTGTAATCATGAACAAGTATAATAACCTTCACATGATATAGACATCAAACCCTTTATAATATTCAGCCTCTCAATACATCAACTACTTCACAAATACAAGTTCTCAACCATGTACCACAAAAACCCTTAGCCATATTCCAAGAAACACAAGATGTGCCTCAACTCTAACAAGAAGTATCAATGATAAATATTGATTATACCAACATTGTATTTCTGCAGATATGAATTATATAGAAGATCCCATGCAACCACTAGTATCTCTAGGGAGAATCCTCATATCTCCATAATCACTTATCATGCATACATCAAAATCCAACTACTCATATAAATAAGACATACCTTTTGAAACAGTGGATAGATCTGATGTATCTGATCACTGTAGACCATCTTGGGAGCTTGATCTCAGAATCTAGAACCTTGGCATCTTTATCTTCTCAAGTTTCCATGACTTTACCCTCATGTACGTGCCCTAATACACTACCAGCCTGCGTACACCTCAGAAATTAGGGTTTTTTAGTATTCGTTGTAACTCTGAAACTTTTGTTGTCAACCCTTCGTGCTACCTCAGACTTTCACAACTTCATATGTATCAATGAGTACTTGCAATAACCCTTACACAACAATATATATTCAATATGTTCAAGTGTGATTAAATGAGATAATTTTTCCTCTTATTTATACTTTCATGTAGCTTCCTCAAGGGGTTACCTTTTAACCATCTTAACCCACTTTCCTTATTCTAGGGTTAACCCACTTATAACCGCTTTTCCACTTAACTTAACCACTTTCCATAATTAGTAATTTCTCCATTAACTTTACTATTTAAATAATTTATTTTGCATCTTCTTTGGCTTATAGTACACTCATCACTTCACTTTATTATTTAAATAATTTCTTCTTTGCAAACACTTTGACTACTTTGACCTTTTGGGGCTTCTAGATGACTCATGAGGGTTCTCCAACTTCATATGGCCATAACTCTCTAAACGTGAGGTGTTATGTGACGTTCCACATACCACCGGAAATGGCATGACATGTACTATCCATATAGAATAGTATTACCTAAAAATATATCAAAACACATACAATTATCCATCAAACAAACTTGGGTCCATTACCCAAACCTTTGTGATACGAAAATTCGCTACCAGACTTTCTTCAAGGGTTGACATCAATGAAAACCAACCCAATTAATCATCAGCAAGGGTGTTACGAGGAAAATATCTCTATGGCTAGGGTAAACCACAACAGACGGAAACGACTACAGAAATCAACTCTATTCTCAAGTATTCTGTATAAACGAATATGCTAGCAAAACAAGATAAAAGGCCTTCCTCATCCAGACATTCGATGAAGTCCACCATTGAGCACTTGACCCAAAGAAATATACCTGCAACTAGTCCCTTAACAACCAAGCAAAGAAAGCATATGGTGATAATATATGATGTTATCACATTTAATAGCATAATCCATTAACATACATAACAAATATGTCCATGGAATAGTAATTCAAATATTTGCAAGATATCAATTGGATGGGAAAAGAGTATTTCTATTAATATATGATAAAAATAAGTGAAAATGTTATAGACTTCCATGTCGGCACAGTTTGGAACCGAGAAACTAAGTTCCTTCCAGCTGGGCCTCCACCACTTCAATCCTCCACCAAAGGAAAGCTCATAGAAGAGAGACAATGAAGTTATCAATCAATAAGGAAAGATATTGGGGGGTGAACACAATGTTCAGACTTAAAGGAAAAATGGATGCAGACTCAATATGAAGTGAATAATTTCTCCAGAGTAACTTTTCTCTCAAGGTTGAATTCTTTCTCCTCTTTTCCATAGCTCAGAATTGGCCCATTTATAGCCTTCAAATGGAATTGAAGGGCCGAGTCAGAATGTTTCCAGTATATGGAAGGCCAAGGATCATAGATCTCCTGTCGTGACATGGAAACCCAACACAATTTTTCATTTTTTGGCACAAATCCCAATGTACGCGGGTTGTAGTGGTGTAGCCTACGTATATGCATGTTTTATAGTGGGCAAGGTGCATACATGTGGAAAAAAATGTATTTTTTAGCTCTAGAATTTGCAAAAAGGGATGAAAAGTCTATATAGGGAAATGGAAAAAGGCCCTCTTTGCAATATTTCATAGGGTGAGGAAAATCTTTCTATAAAAGATTCCCCCTAATGTATGAGGTTAGAGGATTATCTACGATGGCCGAAATACATTATAAAAACCCAAAAGTGGAGTGATGGGGAACAAGTTGGAAGGACTAGTTGCTCATTACATTCTACACTTACTTTGCATACATGGCTGCCAATTTGAATTACACTGCAGATCCATGTGAAAATATACCAAATAATTGTCTATGGTCATGAATAGGCAAATACATGACAAAGGTTGTCATAGTCACGAACAAGGCCCAGTAGAACTAGTCTCAAAATCAATCTGGAGATATTTGTATACAATGGAGTACAATCTGATCTCCCATGATCACTGTAGTCATATAGGTACTGGCCCAGTGAAAAGGAAGCAACAACTCAGGAAATTTTTGGCCATATACTAATGTATTCAAGTCTTCTACAGAATCTGCCAAAGGTGAAAGTCTACATCATGTGAATAAGGAGTTGAGTTCGAACACAATGAGACATCATTTGATTACCAGTCATTGAGGTATACCGTTAACAAATGCGAGACAGCCTACCGATAATGAAATTAGGTATCAAGGCACCAAGTACATTCTTACAAGTGTGAATAAAGGAGTTGGGGTCGAACACTTGAAGAATCCATCGATTAGGAGACATTGATGTATTCCCAACTGTCGATGGTGAGAGAACCTGCCACTAATGAATGAAAGCCTCAAGGTACTCATAAGACTCTAGGTCTCATTTCCAGAATAGATGAGTTGAATATAATGGAAGGAGACCCATTGAAAGGAGATCATTAAGGCATCTCTCATCATTCAGCACGAGGTACAAAGCAGGAGCTTCATGACTTGGAGGAAATCGGATGAAGAACATGTTCACGAACTAACAACCCTGTGCGTCTTTCGTGTGTGCCAAGTGCAAGCGGTACATGAAAAAGACCCTTTGAATAACAGCCAATGAGGAAAAATTCTGATAAAGGTGAGGAAACTAACAATAAGTCTAATGGAATTTAATACACTACATGAATCCCAATGTGTGAATATATTTATTGCCCTCGAACACAAGGGAAACCACCCAGTCAACAACCAATGATGAAATGTCGAATGTTGGGTTCAAGGTTACCTACCAATGATGAAAGTAGGACCAGGGTGCGTGATAGGACTACAATATCATGTGATTCTGAGACAAACTGAGGGTATGGCTGACATGCAAATTCAAGAGTTCTAAGAAATTTTCGACACAGGTTGATATACTTCCTTTGAACAAGATCATGAGACATATGGAAGACTCTGAAAGAATAGACTCAATGATGAAACCATTAGATATAGGAGGCATCAGTGAAATTCTCCATAGGGACTAGAAGAGTAACCAATCGGTAGAGAAAACTCTCTGTAACGAGCTCATCTTCCTAAGGCCATGCTAAACCCAAAATTATGATGACAAATGGACTCAATAACTTTGTGCTTTGTTCAAATGCAACATGACTGCTGCCAATATAAGATAATACTCCCTTCCCGCCCGTATTTTGTTTTTTTCATAGACAAATGAATGTTATGATACAGAGGAGGAAATGAGTGTCGCAAGTAAACAAAACTAGTTCCAAAAATGGAACATACCTATGCTCAATGTAAGGAGATACATGTGAAAGATGGACACTCGAGCAAATGTTCCCTCTTGGGTATAGGGTGTCAAATTGCGAAGGATATAAACGAGGCTTCGTTTGGTTGAGGATGAAAAACTGCTGAGGAAAATGGTTTATAACACAAAGCGAGAACTAGTTATAGGATCAATACTTCAAGCAAGGGCATGAGATGCAATCACAACTTAACGCCAAAAAAATTCCTTTTTCATGATCTTAGTCTACTTGGTTTGAAAAAGGGATAAACTTGTACCAAATAGATGTCCTTTCGAATCCAATTTATGAGTGTGAAAGAGACAAGTTCACTCGAAAATATTTTATCCTTTTGAAAACAAGTCGGAAAATAGCTTAACCAAGACTCGCGACCTTTCAAGTCCAATTAACGAGTGTGAAAGGGACAAATTCACTTGTCAATATTTTCGCTTTTTTTAAAAGAGTCGAAAAAGAGATTAACCAAGAATCGGGGATGTTGTTCTAAGAAGCATATAATGCAGGAGGCCAAGGCTCCCATACAAGACTTCTATGAAAGGTCAGCAACTTACGAAGAGCTGACACAAGCTTGAAAAAACCCAAAACTTTCCAAGTTGAGGAGGATAAAATAATTGCAGAGGTTACCTTATCTACAATATATCGAAGAATGCCCCTTATCTGGAAGGTTTTAGAAGAAGGAAATCGAGGCTCTACAATATCATTCCAATCAAATGAAATGACCCTAGGACTTGGAGGGAGAGTTCTCGGGGGGAGTAAAATTGTCTCTTGTTTAGAATGTGTAGTATCATAAATGCTAATGACATGGTATAGAAGATATAGAAATAGAACTAGAAGAGTGGGATTGACCAAAAATTTCATCAGCATGACCACTTCTTCAACCATTGGCTGAATAATATGTGAGACAACAAGGTCAGGAGACGCATCATCCCCAAAAATAGGAGTGGTTTCGATCGAAGACTGCATCGACGCGACCATTGTTTGAACAGGATGTGAGACAACAAAGTCAAGGGATGTATTAGCCCCTAAAGGAAGATGGGTGTAAGCTAAAGATTGCATCGGCATGGCCACTGTATCAACCAAAGAAGGTTGGGAAACCGAAGATGACTCAGAACCTGTAGGGCCCCCAGGCAAGGACCAGGCTTCTGGTATCGGAGTAGTAGCAGGACACAAACGAGTAAGGTGATCTCCTTTGCAAGTCCTGCAAAGGAATATGGGATTTCATCTGACATGTCTAGGTTTCGCAATCGTATGAATTCCCCCAGCATAACTTGCAGTGGTTGGTGAGATACTTCCAGCATGACTTGCAGAGGCTAGTAGACAATCTCCAACATGACTAGAAGAGGTTGGTGATGAATCCCCAACATGACTGGAAGATATTGGTCATGAATCCCCAACATGACTAGCAGAGGTTGGTGATGTATGTGCAGTGTGACTAACAATGACCAGATTTGTGCCCCCAGCATGACTTGTAGCAGCTGGTTATCGGTCTTCAACATGACTAGTAGAGGTTGCCGACCAATCTCCAACATGACTAACAGAGGTTGGTGATATAATGCCAGTATGTGACTGATCCTCAAAAGATGCATTCGAGGAAGGTAGGGTCCAAGGATCATTAAAATACGAAGTGCGGAAAGGAGTGGAACTCTCTAATGAAACGGGCCTACTGGACATGGCGTAGACATGGTGAATCAGTGCCATGAAGTCGAAAGTACCCATAAGGGAAGAATACATTCCGACACTGATATTCTCAGTTGTCGGTTGAAAATTTTTGACAACGAGGATCGATGGTCCAACAGATGCATTGGGGCTAGCATACGCAAAGGATAACTAGTTGATCGTCACGATATTCCCATCAAGTGGAAAACAAAGAGTGTGGAAGACAAACGATACGATGGTAATCATAGCATAGGTCCAATTGCGTCCTAGTAATAAGTTATAATCAAGAGGCACATCAACTACCTCAATATCGACTTCTACCATCTTCCCACCTAACTAGACCGGAAAGGCGGGAAGAATACCATGAGGGTGGAAGAAACGATAGTCAAAAGTAGTCAACATGGTCAATGACTGAGAGAGATTCGGAGAGCCAAGAGATTTCCAACAGATTAGGGACATCACACATGTAGCATCGACTTCATCAAAAAACACATGTTTGATGGTATACTTTGAGTACCCCACGTGGATTTGGAATGACACATGGTAAAGCAAGTGAGGCCTCACATATGTGACGTCAAACTTGATAACTTTCAAGCCACTGGGTTATAGAGATATTAACGCAGATAGCAAGGAATTCTTCTGTGAAGGACACATCTGGAGTACCTCCAAAGCTGACATTGCACAAGGGGTTTGACCCAAGTCCTCAACAATAGAGTAGTTATGGGCGGCTCCAGCATTTGCATTGTGGGTAGAGCGCTTGAGTACTCCTTTCGTAATATGAGGCGGTGGATCTGGTTTTTCAATCTGTAAAGCCATATCTAGAGGAGGAGGAGGAGATTCTAGACCAGGTATAGCCTGTGAAGAAATATAATCTCGAGATCCAGTGGCTACATGAACTTTATCATCGACCATACTGATACACAAACTGTCACCATCTTGCAACGATGGGTTTCAAGTCCCACCAGCCGCATTTTCAGAATTTGAGGTTCTTGACACCATGTTTTGGTTTTGTGGGAAAGGATTCGTCAGCACGGTGGGTGGTAGAGATAAGATCCTCGCAGATTTCACAATTTTCGGGAATAAATGAGTAAGGTGATCATATATACAAAGCTTACAGGGAAATTTCACCTTACGCCTTTCTTTCTTTCCCTCTCCATCATTATTATTCATCTTCTCATTATTACCATTGTCCTTGGGTTTATTATTATTTTTCCCACCCTTACGATTATTATTACGTCATTTCTTCTTATTCCCGCCTAGTTGTTGGTTACCATTTGGGTCGGTCGACGATTGCACGAAATGTACATCCACCGAGTGAGTGGGATTGGAAGACAGAGACGAAGTTGGCCCTCCTGCAGACTGCTTTATAGACAACTCTTTCAAATGGCTTGTTAGCGAGTTTGTGGATTTTACATTGGCAGAGCCTACAATGCCATCGGCATGAGGTCCGAGCTTTTTTCTATGGTCATAGATTAACCTCGGTGCATCTGGAATAATGTGGTATAACATCCCAGACTGAGCATATATAAGATCTAATTGTTGGGCTTTGAAGATTGTTTCTTCCTCAGTGGTAACCCCAGATGTAGCAACATCCTTCGAGATAGTAGGTTTCAAAGACTTAAGGAACCATTATAAAATAAATTCCAGGGGTATGGAGGTCTTAATCAACCTCTTCTGTCTACACCAATCCTAGATATGATCTGAGATATGAGTGGTTGTGTCTTGGTGTAAAGTCGATAGAAGTTCTAGGTCAGCATCGTAACAAACTGACAATTGGAATTGGTTAAAGAATACCAACACCATCTAACTAAAGGTCCCATATGCCCCCCTAGGTAACTCTATATACCATTTCAAAGTGACCCCAATGAGGGTGTGTTGAAATAATCTTAACCGAATGGAATTGTCATTAAGGGAATTCGAGGAGCACCATAGGTGAAAGGTAGTAACGTGATCACCAGGATCCTTGCCATTCTTATCCTTGAATTTAGGAATGTCTGAAGGAATTTTGGTGGGGATGGGGGGCCATGTAGGATCCTGACACACAGGTTTTTTCATCAACTTAGACAAGTCTGGAAGATTAATCGTGGCCAAAAAAGGGATACAAGGTTGCGGCATCTGGCCCGAAGCTCCCTGGAAAGATTGTGTTTGAGGAACTACAGTCCATCCAAGGTTCTGGTAAGTACCATGTCTTTGTTCGATATTGTAATACCCTCCTCCAGACTGATTCATAAGAGGTTGGTTGGGCATAATTCCATTAGGAATGTTTTGATGGGGGTTATAAAAATTTCCCCCAGCCGGATTGGATCCATGTTGGGGGTTTCCCAAGGCATGAAACTGACCTCCTCTAGGTGTGAATCTAGAGGATAGAGGTGGATTCATCATGCCAAACGTGTTGGTCATAATCGACACTGAGGAGGTAAGGGTATAGGAAGAAACTTGAGCAGAAGCTTGTCCACCAGGTTGGTTGCTCCACCCAGAAGCAAG
This sequence comes from Picea engelmannii, assembly GCA_009831015.1. Taxonomy (NCBI): domain Eukaryota; kingdom Viridiplantae; phylum Streptophyta; class Pinopsida; order Pinales; family Pinaceae; genus Picea; species Picea engelmannii. The sequence continues at coordinate 3,410 of WSFP011515603.1, read as the reverse complement.
AGGATTAGACTCGGGGTTAAAAGAAGGAATGCCTCCCATATTAGGAGTCGTTTGAGGGATCTGGGAACAACCAAATGAGAATGGAGTATAAGGAGGTGTAGTTCCCCCAACTCCAATGCTAGCATTAGGGCCATCAGCTTGGATGGAGTTTGAAAACTATGAAGTAAAATTTGGCATACCATAGGAAAAAGGACTAGAATCCATAGGGATGGACTGAACATTATAGCCCAGTGAGTGACCAAGAGACCCAAATGGGTTCAAGGCAAGAGATTGAGCATTCACTATAGGACGGGAAGTAGTAATGATAGGTGCCTCCAGCACTACAACCATTGTGGTTGCAGGAGTCGAAGCGGTGTCATTAACTATAGTAGCTATGGGATTTGAAGCCCTCCCAGTATTCTAAAGACTTGGTTTAGTACTCATCCTTGTATAATCACATGTCTGAACAGTGGAGGTGTGTGTACCACGTCTAATAACTCTACACCTTTTAGAAGGAAAAGACTCGAATTCCGGTGGTAACTGTAACAAGCGAAGGGACCGGCAGGGATGTTGGTCTAACTCCATGATGACTTAAGACTCAAGATACAAAAAATAAAGCCTATGGCCAACTAGTAATCAAAGAGCACACCAAAAATAAAATGGCCAATATGCACACAAATGGGGGAAAGTGTTTGAAAGGGGCCTCCCTTCCTAAAGAAGGTATGGCTCACCCAAGAGGGGCGTGAGACTCCCTGTTAAAGATCAGAGGTAACATAATCAGTTATAAGGGCCCTCGTGTGCTTAAGAACCAGTCGGTCAGATCCCCCCAAAGAGGTAACCTCCATAAAGTTTGTGTGATGTACGACCCTTATCTGACCCAGGGTACCTGCAGAATAACCCCTGCAAGTAACCTATGTGGTACCTAAGTCAAGCAACTAAGAAACCAATGTATAACCGATGCACAGGCGAGCAGTCGTAAGTCAAGTCCATCGTATGGGCAGGGTAGAAAAGCCTGAAACCTTGAAAGCACTGCCTCTCACGGAGGTAAGGGCACTAGCAAGATCCCCATATACGAATAGATCCCCAAAAATATCTCTGACGCTAAGAAGGTATTGGGGGGATATCCCTTCAACCAACCTCGCGCAACCTCATGATTAACTCTGGTGTAAGTGAAGCTTCCTGATATTACTGATTATACAATGGATTTATCCACTTCCTTTCTCAGACACATATGTTGATTTAATAGCCTTGGATAAGTTTACTCACAAAATCCTATTCCAAGGCACTAAATCCTAAGCTAGTTTATGCACCCTAGAAAATAAAATCGTGACTAATCAATTTTAAATTATAGCATTAATTTTAATGGTCATGCTTACTCAAATAGGTATGGTAGTGAAACTCATGATGTTATGACTCAGCAAGTAAAGTAAATATGAATACAATGCAAAGTCCTAACTTCAATTTTCAATGAATGATATGCTTCTTAAAACAATGCAATTTTCAGTTTCAACTCTGCAATTTTGAAGTAAAAAATGCAATCTTTCTTTACATGCACTAAGCTAATGACAAAGACTCAAAATATCAAAAATGACAAGCAATGTAAAATGCCTAATATTTTTGTATTTTAATTATAAGAAAAATGAAAATGCATGGACTAAAAAGTATCTTGATATATAAAACTCTATTGTGTATAGAAAGAGATAACTCGAGTAGGATACAAAGAAGAAAGACACCCAGCCCAATGTACAAGGACAATCAAAATGAAAATATTATGAGAAAGACTCCACCCAAAAATTAAACCAAAGGCGGGTTTCTTGTCATCCCACAGACACTTAACAGTCACTACAGAGACCCAAGAAGACTCAGCAATCATCAAAACTTACCCAGCAACCACAAAACCCATCCAACAAGAAAAAGAGGTTGATGTAGCTATTTTTCAAGGAAACAGCATGTATGTACATAGCTTGCATAAGGACAACCCGTGTATATACGTGATTGACAATAAAAAAACCACGTATATGTTTCAAAAACAAAGTCAGGCAAAGGAGAAGGTTGAAAAACTTAGACCCATAGTGAACAGAGGCTGTCAAGAAATTATACAACAAGAAACGCAATATGAACAAGAGAAATCTAAGGAGAAAAACACTCCAAACCCTAAGAAAGAAGATTCAATCCCCAGTATGGTCGTCAATTCTGTTACAAGGGAAAACTCTTTATGGCTAGGGTAAACCACAATAGACAGAAATGACTACAAAAATCAACTCTATTCTCAAGTATGCTATATAAATGAATATTCTAGCAAGACAAGATAAAAGGCCTACCTCATCCTGATGTTCGATGAATTCCACCATTGAGCACTTGACACAAAGCAATATACCTACAACTAGTCCTCAACAATCAAGAAAAGAAAGCATATGGTGATAATATATGATGTTAGCACATTCAATAGCATAATCCATTAACATACATAACAAATATTCCCATGGAATAATATTTCAAATATTTGCAATATATCAATTGGACGGGAAAAGAGTATTTCTATTAATATATGATCAGCAGAAGTGAAAATGTTACAGACTTCTGTGTCGGCACGGTTTGGAACCGAGAAACTAAGTTCCTTCCARTTGGGCCTCCACCACTTCAATCYTCCACCAAAGGCAAGCTCATAGAAGAGAGACAATGAAGTTCTCAATCAATAAGGTAAGATCTTTGGGGCTGAGCACTATGTTCAGACTTAAAGGGCAAAGGGATGTAGACTCAATATGAAGTGAATAATTTCTCCAGAGTAACTTTGCTCTCAAAGTTGAATTCTTTCTCCTCTTTTCTGTAGCTCGGAATTGGCCCATTTATAGCCTTCAAATGGAACTGAAGGGCCGAGTCGGAATGTTTCCAGTATATGGAAGGCCAAGGATCATAGATCTCCTGTCATGACATGGAAGCCTGACACCATTTTTCATTTTTGGGCACAAATCCCAATGTACGCGGGTTGTAGTGGTGCAGCCTGTGCATACTCATGTTGTATAGTAGGCAAGGTGCGTACATGTGGAAAAAAATGTATCTTTTAGCTCTGGAATTTGCAAAAAGGGATGAAAATTCTGCATAGGGAAATGGAAAAAGGCCTGTTGTGTAAGATTGCAGAGGGTGAGGCAAATCTTGCTATAACAGAGGCCTGCAAAATTTTTCCTTTTTTGAGAAAATGGGGTTTGTTCTAGATATTCGAGATCTGGATCAAATCTCTCAGACTTGTAGGTTCTAAGATTTGAATCACTGAATGGAAAAAAATGAAATTCAAATCACAAAATAGAGGAAGAGGTAGGCAAAGAGACTCAATTAGAGTAGAGTTCTCCCTAGTGGAGTTGCCAATCTGTTATTGGTTTTTTTCTCATAGGGATCTCACTAAAAAAATCAGTAATATCTCCCTAGGATTGGCC
>WSFP011515602.1:0-12820 GCA_009831015.1 Picea engelmannii | reverse complement strand
AACTGGAGCAAAGTCAAAGTCAACAATTAACTTTATTACTCTGTCATCCAATGACATAAGACTTATACAATTCAATGATTGGCATCCAACTGGAGCAAAGTCAAAGTCAACAATTAACTTTATTACTCTGTCATCCAATGACATAATCTGAAGCAAAATCAAAGTCAAAATCAACAATTAACTTTAACTTTACTCTAACAATGTACTTTGCTCCATACCCATTGGATGCCACCAATCTCTTCCAATCCCCAAGTCTATTGCAATCGATAAAGATGCCCAATTCACCTCGATGGTCACATTGCAACAAAGATTCTTTGAAAACCCTGCAAACTACAAAACATACATGAACTACAATATCTACCCTGGCCAGTTTTTAAACTTGTTTTATTGTATCAGTTACGGCATAATACTTGCCATTGTTACAGCGTAAGATTCATTCTCACAGATGAAATGCCATGCACAGTCACACGCAGACGCTCTCCGACTACATGCAGATTTTCAGATAAATACTATTGGACTTGACAGGCTGTTACAGTCGCCCACGTTATAAACTTGTAAACAGTATTTATCGTCTATGCTCTAATTGTAGCAGGATTTACACACAAAGTAAAACACGCTCTGTGTCAACAGCCCCATCAAGTTAACAAAACACAGCAACCCAACAAGGACTGTCCCATAAACCACCCTCGCCGCTATCCCCACGCCATGGCCATGTCCATTAACGACCGCATACCAAAACACCCCTCCAATACCTCCAGTAAATATGAAGTAGAGAATAACGAGCGCCAAGGCCGTCATCTGTTTTCCTTCCATGAGATTCTTGCTCTTCCTCATGGCGGCCAGGCCATAATATTTGTCCTCCAGCACGGATATAACGCTGGCGAGGTTCAACACCGTGCTTATATACACATCGGCGCTTATGAAAACTACGACCATAAGAATTGAACTAAAAACAAAGCCCCCCGAATTCAATTTATAACCCGCTCCCATGAAGAAGAATGTGAACAGAAAGAGGGCCAATCCGGCGGTATTGTAAAAGACCAAGAGAATTATATAATTCCAGAGGTAAGTTATCATGAGGCGATCGCAGATCCTGGGAACGATTCTCATAACTATCGCATATGACAGATTCTTGGCGTCCGCGCTGTAGATGAAGGCCACTGTGTACACCACTGCCGCCGTCGATACCAACCGGAAAGCATAAATGAAGACAATAACCGCCGTTATGAAGACGATAAGCTCCGTCGATGTCGAGGTCAATTCCCGCAGAGTCGTCTCTCTAGCGGCGCTGCCGACCTCCATTTGGTAATACAATATAACTTTGTTACAGGCTATTGTGCGGAGCAGAGGTTCAGAGACAAAGGTCTGCCCCAGTGTTGCAAAAGAAAGTGGGAGAAGCAGGCAGAGGGTGAGGCCCCCTAGTAGTTTTGTGCATGAACAGCGAAGGAGGATGATGAAGGCCTCTTTCACGATTCCAAAAGCGCCGAGGAACTGAAGCTGGAGTTCCTGAGCCTCTTTCTTCATTGTTTTTTCGTATATTTAATTTAGAAAGAAAAAAAAAATCTTCTTTTCTCTGCAGAATTTGCAGTAGCTGCCACGACCTGTGAAGTTTATTGGTGGTCTGCACAATGTATTAAAGATGCCCCAGTGCGGACAAACCCGGCCAACTGGTGGTCAACCTCGATGGAGAGCATTGTTTTCCTATTTTTATTTTTTAAATGTTCATTTAAAGTATATGACTTCACGGTTTTAATCTTTGTTAGGTGAACTTATTAAATTCACGTTTTTTTATTATTTTAACAAAACAATAATAAAAATAAGGTGTCGGTTAAACGTTCTACTTTTTGGGTTTTTTTTAATCCTAATTGGTTTGAATTTTGCTATGTAAATTTGGACAAAATCTCTATTTTCTATTGTTTAAATTGTCTTTATGAATGCATAAATGGATTCAGCTTGTTGAAAAACCAGTGGGGTATTCAGATTATACAAATTTAGCCACTCAAATCAGCTTGTTGAAAAACCAGTGGGGTATTCAGATTATACAAATTTAGCCACTCAAATCTGCAGATCCAAGTGACTAGAAAATCCCCAAAAGATATAACTTTTAGACTACTCTTAATAATAATCTATTTTTAAGGTCACGGTCAAACTCATTAAACCCACTAGCAGAGTAGCTAACTCTGGGCTTATAAAATCTTCGGCTTAGTATAAACAGAAAAAACCCTAATTGATGCATTAAAAACCTTAAGTGTAAGAAAATTTTAAACTTAGTAAATAATTGAACTAGTGAAAACCAAGTATAGTAAATAATCAGATTTGTTGCAGTAAATAATTTGAATTACTAATGATTTTGATTAATGATTAACCGCTATGTTTTGACATGTGAAGAACATAATTCATAAAATCTTAACCTTCAATTTCAGGAAGGCCAAAAATATTCTAAACATTTGAATTTCATTACTAATTAACTGCTATATTTTGACAATATTTTGACATGATGAAGATAATCCATAAAATCTTAACCTATTAATAATTAACTGCTATATTATATTTTTATATGATGAAGATAATCCATAAAATCATAAAATCTTAATCATGATGATCAAAAATATTATTAGGTATAAGTCTCAATTTCTAAACATATTAAATTGATTTCTAAACATATTAAATTGTGTCCATAAAAACCCTCTTTATAATTAAAAAGTCATTCAATATGACTATTGATAAGTATAAGCTTATCATGGTAATTAATTTTCCTCACAATAGATTGTTAATTCAAACAGTTGAAAATTAAAATAATTGTGATCATTCCAAACTAATAATACCAATCACAAAAATCTTATATTTAGAATAATAAAATCTTTAATATATATAATGATATATACAACATTTATTATTTATATATTAAACTAAAATGAATTGAATGTTTCAATAAAATATATATAGCTTAACATAAATATTTATTACTTTAATCTTTAATTATATAGAAATTTGCAGTCTGTGCATTGACCCACCGGGGTCTTTGTCTCTATCTATCTTTTCACCTCTATTTGTTTATGGTAATTCGCACTCTTCCCAAATTTCCACGTGCCACCATAGTTCGGCGACTAATTCAAATTTTCCAATACGACAGTAGTGGGGTCGCTATACAGTGCAATTTGTCCTTCGTATCATCCAATGAAAAGGGCGCCACATGATGTGTTTTTATTAATATGATAATTAATATGATAATTAAGTAATGTGTTTTTTTTATTAATATAGTAACGACTAAAATGTACGAAAATTATTAGTGTCATTTTTTATTAATATGAAAATTGCTTTTTAGTCAACGAGTTTTTTCTTCGTCGACCCAAACATAAGTTAATAATCCAAAACTCAAAAGTATATGGGAAGGATATAAGCGTAGAACTCTTTCTTTTAGTTGATGGACGAATTTACATGTTTTTTAATTATTATGACAAAAGGTGATGTATTTTTCACTTTATGATAATTGCTAAGAATTTGAGTATGTAAATTTTCATGTTTATTGAAATAATTTGTTTGATGAATATGTGTTATAGTTTTTGAAACTTCTAGATATTTTGAATGGATGTTTTATTTATTTATTTAAAGATCGAGTGAAGTTTTGAATGATGGAAAAGACATATATTTTTGAATGATGGAAAAAATTCATATAGTATTGTTGTTGAAATTTATGTTTAATTTGAATTTTTTTATATATTTTGAACTTGTATTAATGTGGATAGGAAACAATTAACATTGAAGTGAAGTAAAATTGTGGATGCCTTAAAATTTTAAGGGGTTAGTAAACTATTTATTTATAATTTGTTTCTTATAGGGGAATAAATTTGGTTTAATTATTGGGATTTAAGGATGACTTGTTTTTCAATTATTATCCTTGATGGTGATGCATCTTTGGAAATGCTAGGTAGTAAATATTTCACAAATCAATCCACTAAGAGTCACTCTGTAATTTTAATTTTAATAAACTAGAGTCATCTCCTTCTGTGATGAATCTGATTTGATTAACTATATGAGTATAGGTGTTCTACCTTAATGAAGTGAGGATCTAATTTCTAGTCTTGCAATGGATGGGGAAATAGAAGTGCATCAAGAAAGCAATTGGCAATGATGAAAATTTATTATAAGATGCTCATGGAAACTAAATGTACCACTTTGCATCTAACTTGGTCAGGGGTTGTTGGCAAAGTGAAAATGCACATTGTCATCCATTAATATGTTGGATCAACATCATAAATGGAAGGTCATTATTTGATTTGATGGATTGCTTCCAACATTTTCCTCATATTTAGAAATATAGAAAGGAAAATTAGTAGGGATAGTAGGCTAAGTCAAGTGATGGGCTATCGGGTTATTTGTTAAACGAGTCAGGTCAAGCAAATTCAAGGTTGCCAGAAATAGAAAAGGAATGGTGATCACAAAATTGGAGTTTCTTACAAACAAACTAGGCATCTCACTTTGCACCACATTACCTCATGTATGAATGTTGTTATCACATCAAAATTGCTCACTTGTGGCATTTTCAATAGTCATGTGAGGATACATCATTATTGGCATGCATAACCCCCATTTCTAGGCTCTTTACACCATCATATGACCTCAAACTCACTAGAAACATCCTAGTCAAACCTTGAAATTGACCAAAAGTGGCCAACATAGATATACTTGCCAAAACATGTGCTTAGATAGTGTTGATATACCCCCCATGTAACATCTTGTTTTTAATCCTTGTGAATTGTAATGTAATTCTACATATGTTAAATAAGATTATTAGCTAGTATGTTCTAGGCCAGAGAGCCTGGTATTGTAATCTATACATGCATTGATTAAATAAAAATACATCATTGGTTGCGATATGAGAGGGACAATAACATTTGGGAAATTTCATAAGAGAGGAGGCCTAAAGGGGGGTCCAAGGGGAAATTTCACATGCATAATAACCCAAGCCATTTTTCTAAATATTTTTTTGATTAAATATTTACCTCCTTTGACTTGTCAAAACCAATCATTGAATGCATATAAGAGGTTGGTGAGAAATTCATCTCACCTAGATATTGAAGTATGAGCTAAGTACACTCATATAAGTGGCTGGTGGGAAAGCCATCTAACCTACTTATGATAGCATGCAATGAGTACAACCACTTTTGTGGAGATGTGAGATTCAATAATGCATGGAAGAAGAAAAGAAAATTTGAGTATAGAGGGAAGGCAATTTTTACTGTTGGGTAAGAGAAAGTAAAAAGAGAGTTGAGTGTTGGCAAAGAGCACCAAGCATAATGTTTGTGAAAACATCCATGAAAGGGGCTAAGAATTATTTTAAGAACTGGGATGGCATGCCTATGAAGAGTTCTTGTTGAACAATTTCCAAGAGCATGTAAATATGATGATGTGAGCACTCCATTTTACAACTGGATTTCCTGGATCCCCCAATTGAGGGATTCTTGGTCAATCTATTTTGGAGCCTTGGAGGTGATGGATATTGTTCAAGGGACTGCAATGCAAAGAAGTAAATACCATCCCTTGGTTTGTGTAGACTGATGGGAAAGAGAGTCAGGTGGTTGGAATTGTTGTAAGAGTCACATCAGTGTGAATTGATGGGTATTGGGTTGTTGTGTGGACAATGTCCAATCATAGGAGGCATTCCTTCCTTGTGGACTCATATCCCTAGGTCGGGGGTGGTCTTTTGTTGAGAGAAATGGAACAACAAAGCCTACGGTTGGGAGGAACGTCCATCATACACAACCAGTTGGTGATGTTTTCTTATTTGATAAGTTTTATGATCATTATTATTATTATTTAATTTGTTTGTAAAATGTGGTGAGTACCTGCACAAGAGATCTAGCTAGCATAAGAACGAACACAACTTGCAAAAGTTAGAAGAAGAGAGAAAATAATAGAATTGTATTAACCATATTCCACACTCAAAGAGTGCAAATTTACAATAGATATAGGCTACATGAGTAACTAATGCACCATAGGAGTGATCTAAAAAGATCTAGATACTCACTGATAGACACTAGAGTGAACTTCCACCTAGTCCTAGTTAACTGATCTATGCAATCATTAATTAATTGAGTCACATGTGTGGAAGTGAGAGAAGCACATGCAGCAATTGGTGATAAAAATAAGGTTTCCATGCATGAGTGACTTCCAGTAGTATAACTGAGTGTAACTGAATTTGAACTGAAGAAGAACATCCTATTTTGTAGGGGCATATTCTCTAGAGAGAATATTCTCATCTAAGGAAGAGTTCTCAACATTGGACTATCAAACTTAGAAAAATAATTCTAGGTGAGTGTGTAATATATCCAAGACCTCCTCTGAACACTACTATGGGGTGATGAAGAATAGGTCCCGGAAACAAAGGCCATGTTCAATACCCAAAAACAATGAAACTAATGAACATTGAAATAAAGTGAGGAAAGAGGGAAAACCTCATGGAACACCCCCCCCCCTTCAGAGTACAATGCATAAGAAAAAAAATGATAAGGAACAAAAGCAGTTGCTAAGAAATTGTGTCCTTCACTCCAGGAAGACCTCACAACTGTGCAAGTTTGTGCTCATTGAATATTTTGTTGAAGATGTAGATGTTGATGAAGTAGACACACCAGTGAGATGTCCACACATATCCACTTTCATTTTTTGTAATGAAGAACATCCAAATGAAGTTTAGATGAAACTTTGAAAATCGTGTAGCCATTTCTGGAAAAACGCTGAAATTTTGTTGATTTTAAAATGCTCATAACTTCACTTCGTGGACTCTATTTCGGACAATTTGTTTTTTGAAATTGGGTATTTTTTTAGAGGAATTAAAATATCCAAATTTTTTTCTGCAAATTTAGCTCATAAAATGTCATAATTGAATCTGATGTGCGCAACCCCCTTTTTGGCTCCTTAGATGCATGCATGTGAGTATCTTCATGTGGCTCCTAGGATGCATGCATGTGAGTATCTTCATGTGGCTCCTAGGATGCATGAGTGGTACAAAAAAAATAAAATCATGAGGATCCTGAGATGCATGCATGATATCTTCCACATGAAATTTAGAAAACAAATCTGAAATGGAGTAGACATCATCTGCAATTAATGGAACAAATATTTGTGTAGATACTTGTGTAGAAGACTCTTCAGAATAAGAAGCTTGGTCTTCTAATGGCTTCTCTTATGGCTCTATCTTTTCAAACTCCTGCATGAAATATTCACAATCTTCTTTATTCCCAAATAGAACCTCCAATCTGGTCCATAGTTCGTTTGGAGTTGAATCTCATGATTCATCATATACCTGGTGAAAATTTTCAGGAGACATAGACCAGAAGATACATCCAATGGCCATATCTTGTTTATTGAGAAAACCATTTTTCTCATTCGGAGGAATCAAGCTCTAATTCCATTGCCATAGTTATTTGGTACAATCCTTTGGATCTGAGATGAATCCAATTTTTTGGCTTCCACTCCAAATAGTTATGAGGTGTGAGAAGTATTGTCGACAAATAATCCATCTTTTCTACATTATTAAATCTTCAATACATGAAAATAAAGTGTTGGTGCTCCTTATTCCTAGTGGCATGTAGGCTCTGATACCATGTAGAATTTGGTGAGTACCTACACAAGAGATCTAGCTAGTAGAAGAACGAACACAACTTGCAAAAGTGAGAAGATGAGAGAAACATTGGAGAGAAAATAATAGAATTGTATTATTCGTAATCCACACTCAAAGAGTGAATAATTTACAATAGATATAGGCTACATGAGTAACGAAAGAACCATAGTAGTGATAGAGATATCTAGACACTCACTGACAAACACTAGAGTGAACTTCCACCTAGTCCTAGTGTACTGATCTATGCAATCATCAGTTAACTGAGTCACATGTGTGGAAGTGAGAGAAGCACATGAAACAATTGGTGATAAAACTAAGGTTTCCATGCATGAGTGACTTCCACTAGTCTAACTGAGTGTAACTGAATCTGAATGTCCTATTTTTTAGGGGCATTTTCTCTAGAGAGAATATTCTCATCTAAGGAAGAGTTCTCAACATTGGATTATCAAACTTAGGAAAATAATTCTACGTGAGTGTGTAATATCTCCAACAATGTTAATGTTTTGATTTACTACTAATTTTTTCTTTATGTTTGAATTTTGTTGTGATATGCTTTAAATGTTGCATTTTCATATTTAAATTAATGATAGTTGCATGAGCATTATTATCATGCCATGCACAATTATTTTTAATGGGTATAAGAGTATTTTGTTTTTACATGGTAATGGGTACATTACGTATCGATATTAGAGGAGTAGGTTCAAACATTGGTCTTGCATGAGTCTTCTATAGGGAAACATAGTTTCAATCTGTGGAAGATGGGTGAAAAATTGATGTCTCCTAGCATGAGAAAATCAAGGTCGAAATCCCAATTTTATTTTTATTTTTGTAATGAGTTTATCCAGCATGGGGGTCAATTTGATAACCAAGATGTTGAAATCAGTCCAGAGGGTTGATTTTGTGTGTTCCACAATAACCATGAGCTCAAATTTAAAAAAATAGTTATTTGCAGAAAGACATATTTCTAGAGATTTTTTTTGCATATCGCACATACATAAGTTTTATGTGATACAATGTGTATCACATGAAAATAATATTCATGTGATACAACATTTTCACCTAGCAGGATGGGCTAATACTTACATAAATTTTTGAAAATTTAGAGAAGTCCAATGTGTCACAAAAAAAATTATTTTGTGCGGTGCGATATATCGCATCAAAATCATTTTTGTTTTTTTGTCTGTCATTTGGTACATTCAAAGACTTGGATATTTTGGGGAAGTTTCTTTGTATCGCAAAAAAACATTTTTCACGCAACACAACATCATTCTTTAAAAGAAGACATGGGACTTAGAAAATTTTTAAGAAATTGTTTGTATCACATGAATAATTTTTAGCTGTGATACAATGTGCCACAATGAAATAAAATTTCGACATTGTAAAACACTTATCACATATGAGGAAGGATTTGAAGGGTGCCATGTATCACACCAAAAGAATTTTTGGTGTGATACACCACAAGATTGTGATCTTTGTGGTTATGCAATAAAGGAAAGGAGAAGGAAAAGTTTAGAAGTTCATCACACTAGAGGAAATATCTTGCGATGCGATAGATCACACAAGGGAAATTTTCCTATGCAATAAATATTTTCAGAGCCCTGTGATGAAGACAAAAACAGAAAAGAACAAAAAAATTGTACATATGAAAGTCATCATGTGAAAATATTTTTGGTGTGATGAAATGTATCACACCAAATAAAATATTGGTGTGATGCGATGTATCGCTCCAAATAAAATATTGGTGTGATGCATCATGAAGGGGGACGTTTTCTGATGTGCAATAAAGATATTTGAATCAACACAATGTAGAAAAAAATTCTAAGAATGGTGTATCACGTGGCAAGATTTTTGTGTCGATGTGATATGTCACATGAGGAAAAAAAACATTGCATGATAAAGATTCTCCTAGCCATGTGATACATCACATGAAGAAAACATTTTTCTTGCAATAGAGATCTTTTGACCCATCATCCATAAGACAAAGAAGAATTAAATATAACTTTTCCCTACGTGAAGGTTATCACAAAGGAAATATTTTTTTAGGGATATGAGATATATTGTATTGAAAAAATTTCCCATTCAACACATTGCAAGGGAAAATTTTTGTGGAGTTATGATATCCAGAGACACGATATTTCAGGTAGTGCAATATATCGCATGAAGAAAGAGTTTTCTGTGTGACAAATATAACTATTGTGTGATATAGCGTGAATCACACTAAAGATAAAATCATCACAACATGTATTCATGCCACATCAAAGAGCAACACATCAACAATATGATGGTGTAAGATAATAATAAAAAAATAGTCTGGAGCCAAAATATTGTTTTGTTTGTAACAGGAGCAGAAAAACTCAGATCGAGAAGAAATTGTAGGTTTAGGTTTGCAATGAGGAGGCCTACGAAATTGTTAGCGAGGGTCACTAGCCAATTTTTCTCTATTTTTTGTCAGGAACCAAATATCAAAATATCATAAAAACCTCAAAATAAGCACTCAACGCCTTGAAAAAGAGAGAAATTCAAATAATAATCTTCTTTGAGGGGGAAGCCTCCTTATACGTCATATGAATTCAAAAATAAAATATGATTCCAAATGAAAAGGTCTCCTTGATATATATAGGAGACTAGGAGGTACAATTACAACTAATAGACCTAATCTGACATAAATAAAATAAAAATACTAATGTAATATGCCCTAATTAAGGGGTAATGTGCCACTATTTAGGGCTTAACATGCCCCTCCCCTTCACACAAGTTTTGTCCGCAACGCTTGAGTAATTCTGGATGCTTCTGTATAAAAGACTCATCTTCCCAAGTGGAATATTTAGTAGGTAATTTTTTCCACTTAATGAGATACTATGAAATGGATCTATTCCTCAGTTAGAGAATTCTTTTGTTAGTGATAGCTTCATGCTCCAATATGATTTTTCCTTCCTCTTCAAGCTTTGGCAATATAGTTTAAACTGGGATCTTGTCACCTATAATCTTCTTTAAGTATGAAACATGGAAAACTGGGTGTACTTGCGAAGATGCAGGCAACTCCAATTTGTATGTCATAGTACCAATCTCTTGCAACACCTTATAAGGGCCATAGTACTTTGGTGATAATTTATTGTCCTTCTTAGATTGCTTGAGGGACATCTGTTTGTATGGTTTTAGTCTTAAAAATACCCAGTCCCCTAATTCAAAAATTCTTTCACTACGATGTTGATATTCGTGTTGTTTCATGAGATTATGTGCCATGGGCAGGTTGTCCTTTAAGAGTTGAAGAAATTGTTGTTGATGCTCGATGTGTTCCACTGCTTAAACCTTAGATTTGTTTTAGAGAATAAGTGATGGACGATGGGTAATATCCATAGAGCACCATAAGTGGTGTCATTTTTGTTGTAGTATGAAAGGAAGTGTTATACCACCATTCTTCCAAGGGTAACCACTTTAACCATTGTGTTTGTTTATCTGAGACAAAGAAACAAATGTAGCCTTCCATACATTTGTTCACTATCTTAATTTTTCCATCAGATTCAGGATGATAAGATGAGATATGAGTCAATTGAGTACCCAAACAAGAAAATAATTATGTCCAAAAATGTCCAGTGAAGATGAGATCTTTGTCACTTACAATAATCTTTGGGCCTCCATGTATATTTTGAATTGTCTCCATGAATGCAGTGGAAATTGTACTGGATTTGAAAGGATGAGAGAGTGCACAAAAGTGTTTATACTTGGTCAGTCTATAAACAATCATCATGATGAAACTCTTTCCTTCAGAATTCACTAACCCAGTGATGAAATCCATGGAAACCTCCTCCCAACGCTGACTTAGGATGGCTAATGGTTTTAAAAGACCTGGGGTCTTAATTTTTTCCACCTTGTTTTGTTGGCAAACCAAACATTCTGCCAAAAACCTTTGAACATCAGTTTTAAGGCCATCCCAAAAGAATTCCTTCTTGACCCTGTGATAGGTTTTCAAAAATCCTCAATGCCCTCCTACCGAAGAGGTGTGCAATTCCAAGAGTACCTTTTGTTTGAGTTGGGAGTTCTTACATAAATATAAGCGATCTTTGTACCATAGTGAATCATTTTTCCATGTAAATGTATTTGATGCATTGGAATCCTGCTACAACCTTTGAATGAGAGTCCACACTTTTTCTTCATTCTTCCATTCATCCCTTGTTTTGTTATCCAATTAGGTTGGATGATCGAGATAGCACAGAGAAAGGCCTCAACATTTTCATCCTTTCTTGAGAGTGCATCTGCCAAAACATTTTTCTTCCCTTTTTTGTATATGATTTAAAAATCATAAACCAACATCTTGGTCACCCATTTTTGTTGTTCTTCTGAAGATAGTCTTTTTTCCAAGAATTATTTAAGACTGACATGATATTTTTTGACCTTGAAGTGCCTACTGTTATAAGCAAAATCTGTCCGTAGGGACGGATCCGACCTATCCGGCTGTGAAGCCAGTTACAGCCCCTTTGGTAGCTCGGCACGAGGCAGAGGCTACCCGCACCACAGGTGGTCCTTCGCCTGAGGCGGTAAAGAAGGGGAAGAAGAAAGGTGAAAGACTTACAAGAAGTCCTTCTCAGGACCACCCACCTTGGGTGTTATCCTTYCTTAGCTTCCTGGATGRCCRAAATGGCCCGGGGGATGAAATTTATGGACAATGGGATGAAAATGAGCTCGCTGATTTTTAGGACAGCGAACTAAACAAAGTGGACAGCGAGCTGTTCACTTCCTTAAAGTGTTGGAAACTGTCCCAGAATGGGTCACCGGGGTAAACCGTTATCCTGGGTAAATAACCAATGAAGTCTTTAAGCAAATAGGTATGAAACAAGGGTGGAAAAGGGGTTTAAAAGCTACAACCAAGTACTTTTAAATGGCTGTAAATTATGAACAGCAAGCTGTTCAAAGCCTTCAAAGCAAAGAAACAAGCCCAAAATGGCTCAAAACCCCCCGGGGTGACCCGGGAAGTGATCCTGGAAGATTGTTAAGTCAAAAAAGGGTTGTAAAAGTGGATGAACAGCTTTGTAATAAGCTGTTACAGCTATGGTATAAAAGAAAAGATATACAACTTCAGTTTTGGTTTGTGAGTGGAAAAGGTGGACTGACGAAAGGTTGACTTTAAAATATTTTATTGATCAATTTTTTGTTTTTTATCACATGCATTGGTCACCACACTGTTTTGAAGGTTATCCCGAT
>WSFP011515601.1:0-12820 GCA_009831015.1 Picea engelmannii | reverse complement strand
ATTCTTCAAAAGAAAACTAAGCATGCAACAAAATCTTTTTTGGATTTTTAATGTTTTTTCCAATTTGCAATGTAAACAATTCATGATCTCAACAAGAAAGACAAATGAAAAAATGGAACCAGAAACAAACAACAAGAAAAAGGATTATAGGATATTAGGGATAAGGTTGGATCATCCTACTCTAATGTCACTACAGGGATCGCGCCCAAAGACTTTCCTATGAGGGTATATCTATCAATGAACAAAGGTCATAGAAGGGTAAACACACAACCAATTATGCAAATGGATATATCTCTTCAAATTTGTTGGATTCACAGCCCAAATTCACTGAAAATATTAGAAAATAAGAGAAATTATCGAAGAAATGGAAAACAATTCACACAAATGCTTTCAATGGAAACTTGAAGAAAGAGCTATGTGATAGTCACACACTGAAACAAAGGAAAAAACAAAACCAAACATATTGTTGTAGAACCACACACACTTAGAGGAGGTCCTAATCTAAAAACCCTAGGTTTTACACTGCAAAATTGTAGTTTTGATAGGGCCTCATGGGACACATGCTAGTCAACATGCAAGGGTGCCTCGCAGGACACCTGCAATGCAACAAGTGAGTGTTGGATTACTGAGAGGGGGGGTGAATCCATAATAGATCAATTTAATCCTTTTTAACCACAAAATGAAAATGTTATATCAATGTAGCATTATCATCCAATAGTTGCAGAGTAAATAAACAATGAACAAATGAGCAATCATACACATACATAGTAAACCAGTGTTTTTATGTGGAAACCCAAAGTGGGAGAAAACCATGGAATGATTTTTCTTATATGTCTTTAAGAATTACATTCATTAGAAGCACCAACTTCCTTTGTGTTCTAGCTGCAATTGAAGGAGGCTCCAACCCCCTAGTTTATCAAGCTACAACCTAAGGGAAGCTCCAAATCCCCAATTCTCTGGCTACAACCAGAAGGAGGATACAACCCCTTATGTTCTATAGCTACAACCGGAAGTTGGATACAACCACATGTCCTTGCCCCATCCAACTACCTTGATGTAGAAGTAGAATTATGGAACCACTGTCACACTATCACTATGAGATATACCACTACATAATTGTACCAACCTATACCACTGACCTGTAGCCAACCTGTACTACCTCCCTAAGGGAAACCTATACCTGAATTGAACATGTATCAACCAAATACAACAGATACGTGACCTGTAGTTATGCATCTTGCGTATGTGTGTGCCCTATATGTTATGCAGCTCACGTATGTACGCAACCTATTTGTTATGTAGCCTGCATATTCCTTCTGAAAACTAGGGTTTCTTTCTTCTGAAACTCCTGACCCTCTCCAACTTATTTCACATAGATCTACAACCTATCACTGTATCCAAACTATAACTGTACCCTATGCATTCATCCTCATACATAACCTTCACCCAAAGCATCTATATCTCTCTCTATTCATGTGCCATATATGTGTGTGTAATCATGAACAAGTATAATAACCTTCACATGATATAGACATCAAACCCTTTATAATATTCAGCCTCTCAATACATCAACTACTTCACAAATACAAGTTCTCAACCATGTACCACAAAAACCCTTAGCCATATTCCAAGAAACACAAGATGTGCCTCAACTCTAACAAGAAGTATCAATGATAAATATTGATTATACCAACATTGTATTTCTGCAGATATGAATTATATAGAAGATCCCATGCAACCACTAGTATCTCTAGGGAGAATCCTCATATCTCCATAATCACTTATCATGCATACATCAAAATCCAACTACTCATATAAATAAGACATACCTTTTGAAACAGTGGATAGATCTGATGTATCTGATCACTGTAGACCATCTTGGGAGCTTGATCTCAGAATCTAGAACCTTGGCATCTTTATCTTCTCAAGTTTCCATGACTTTACCCTCATGTACGTGCCCTAATACACTACCAGCCTGCGTACACCTCAGAAATTAGGGTTTTTTAGTATTCGTTGTAACTCTGAAACTTTTGTTGTCAACCCTTCGTGCTACCTCAGACTTTCACAACTTCATATGTATCAATGAGTACTTGCAATAACCCTTACACAACAATATATATTCAATATGTTCAAGTGTGATTAAATGAGATAATTTTTCCTCTTATTTATACTTTCATGTAGCTTCCTCAAGGGGTTACCTTTTAACCATCTTAACCCACTTTCCTTATTCTAGGGTTAACCCACTTATAACCGCTTTTCCACTTAACTTAACCACTTTCCATAATTAGTAATTTCTCCATTAACTTTACTATTTAAATAATTTATTTTGCATCTTCTTTGGCTTATAGTACACTCATCACTTCACTTTATTATTTAAATAATTTCTTCTTTGCAAACACTTTGACTACTTTGACCTTTTGGGGCTTCTAGATGACTCATGAGGGTTCTCCAACTTCATATGGCCATAACTCTCTAAACGTGAGGTGTTATGTGACGTTCCACATACCACCGGAAATGGCATGACATGTACTATCCATATAGAATAGTATTACCTAAAAATATATCAAAACACATACAATTATCCATCAAACAAACTTGGGTCCATTACCCAAACCTTTGTGATACGAAAATTCGCTACCAGACTTTCTTCAAGGGTTGACATCAATGAAAACCAACCCAATTAATCATCAGCAAGGGTGTTACGAGGAAAATATCTCTATGGCTAGGGTAAACCACAACAGACGGAAACGACTACAGAAATCAACTCTATTCTCAAGTATTCTGTATAAACGAATATGCTAGCAAAACAAGATAAAAGGCCTTCCTCATCCAGACATTCGATGAAGTCCACCATTGAGCACTTGACCCAAAGAAATATACCTGCAACTAGTCCCTTAACAACCAAGCAAAGAAAGCATATGGTGATAATATATGATGTTATCACATTTAATAGCATAATCCATTAACATACATAACAAATATGTCCATGGAATAGTAATTCAAATATTTGCAAGATATCAATTGGATGGGAAAAGAGTATTTCTATTAATATATGATAAAAATAAGTGAAAATGTTATAGACTTCCATGTCGGCACAGTTTGGAACCGAGAAACTAAGTTCCTTCCAGCTGGGCCTCCACCACTTCAATCCTCCACCAAAGGAAAGCTCATAGAAGAGAGACAATGAAGTTATCAATCAATAAGGAAAGATATTGGGGGGTGAACACAATGTTCAGACTTAAAGGAAAAATGGATGCAGACTCAATATGAAGTGAATAATTTCTCCAGAGTAACTTTTCTCTCAAGGTTGAATTCTTTCTCCTCTTTTCCATAGCTCAGAATTGGCCCATTTATAGCCTTCAAATGGAATTGAAGGGCCGAGTCAGAATGTTTCCAGTATATGGAAGGCCAAGGATCATAGATCTCCTGTCGTGACATGGAAACCCAACACAATTTTTCATTTTTTGGCACAAATCCCAATGTACGCGGGTTGTAGTGGTGTAGCCTACGTATATGCATGTTTTATAGTGGGCAAGGTGCATACATGTGGAAAAAAATGTATTTTTTAGCTCTAGAATTTGCAAAAAGGGATGAAAAGTCTATATAGGGAAATGGAAAAAGGCCCTCTTTGCAATATTTCATAGGGTGAGGAAAATCTTTCTATAAAAGATTCCCCCTAATGTATGAGGTTAGAGGATTATCTACGATGGCCGAAATACATTATAAAAACCCAAAAGTGGAGTGATGGGGAACAAGTTGGAAGGACTAGTTGCTCATTACATTCTACACTTACTTTGCATACATGGCTGCCAATTTGAATTACACTGCAGATCCATGTGAAAATATACCAAATAATTGTCTATGGTCATGAATAGGCAAATACATGACAAAGGTTGTCATAGTCACGAACAAGGCCCAGTAGAACTAGTCTCAAAATCAATCTGGAGATATTTGTATACAATGGAGTACAATCTGATCTCCCATGATCACTGTAGTCATATAGGTACTGGCCCAGTGAAAAGGAAGCAACAACTCAGGAAATTTTTGGCCATATACTAATGTATTCAAGTCTTCTACAGAATCTGCCAAAGGTGAAAGTCTACATCATGTGAATAAGGAGTTGAGTTCGAACACAATGAGACATCATTTGATTACCAGTCATTGAGGTATACCGTTAACAAATGCGAGACAGCCTACCGATAATGAAATTAGGTATCAAGGCACCAAGTACATTCTTACAAGTGTGAATAAAGGAGTTGGGGTCGAACACTTGAAGAATCCATCGATTAGGAGACATTGATGTATTCCCAACTGTCGATGGTGAGAGAACCTGCCACTAATGAATGAAAGCCTCAAGGTACTCATAAGACTCTAGGTCTCATTTCCAGAATAGATGAGTTGAATATAATGGAAGGAGACCCATTGAAAGGAGATCATTAAGGCATCTCTCATCATTCAGCACGAGGTACAAAGCAGGAGCTTCATGACTTGGAGGAAATCGGATGAAGAACATGTTCACGAACTAACAACCCTGTGCGTCTTTCGTGTGTGCCAAGTGCAAGCGGTACATGAAAAAGACCCTTTGAATAACAGCCAATGAGGAAAAATTCTGATAAAGGTGAGGAAACTAACAATAAGTCTAATGGAATTTAATACACTACATGAATCCCAATGTGTGAATATATTTATTGCCCTCGAACACAAGGGAAACCACCCAGTCAACAACCAATGATGAAATGTCGAATGTTGGGTTCAAGGTTACCTACCAATGATGAAAGTAGGACCAGGGTGCGTGATAGGACTACAATATCATGTGATTCTGAGACAAACTGAGGGTATGGCTGACATGCAAATTCAAGAGTTCTAAGAAATTTTCGACACAGGTTGATATACTTCCTTTGAACAAGATCATGAGACATATGGAAGACTCTGAAAGAATAGACTCAATGATGAAACCATTAGATATAGGAGGCATCAGTGAAATTCTCCATAGGGACTAGAAGAGTAACCAATCGGTAGAGAAAACTCTCTGTAACGAGCTCATCTTCCTAAGGCCATGCTAAACCCAAAATTATGATGACAAATGGACTCAATAACTTTGTGCTTTGTTCAAATGCAACATGACTGCTGCCAATATAAGATAATACTCCCTTCCCGCCCGTATTTTGTTTTTTTCATAGACAAATGAATGTTATGATACAGAGGAGGAAATGAGTGTCGCAAGTAAACAAAACTAGTTCCAAAAATGGAACATACCTATGCTCAATGTAAGGAGATACATGTGAAAGATGGACACTCGAGCAAATGTTCCCTCTTGGGTATAGGGTGTCAAATTGCGAAGGATATAAACGAGGCTTCGTTTGGTTGAGGATGAAAAACTGCTGAGGAAAATGGTTTATAACACAAAGCGAGAACTAGTTATAGGATCAATACTTCAAGCAAGGGCATGAGATGCAATCACAACTTAACGCCAAAAAAATTCCTTTTTCATGATCTTAGTCTACTTGGTTTGAAAAAGGGATAAACTTGTACCAAATAGATGTCCTTTCGAATCCAATTTATGAGTGTGAAAGAGACAAGTTCACTCGAAAATATTTTATCCTTTTGAAAACAAGTCGGAAAATAGCTTAACCAAGACTCGCGACCTTTCAAGTCCAATTAACGAGTGTGAAAGGGACAAATTCACTTGTCAATATTTTCGCTTTTTTTAAAAGAGTCGAAAAAGAGATTAACCAAGAATCGGGGATGTTGTTCTAAGAAGCATATAATGCAGGAGGCCAAGGCTCCCATACAAGACTTCTATGAAAGGTCAGCAACTTACGAAGAGCTGACACAAGCTTGAAAAAACCCAAAACTTTCCAAGTTGAGGAGGATAAAATAATTGCAGAGGTTACCTTATCTACAATATATCGAAGAATGCCCCTTATCTGGAAGGTTTTAGAAGAAGGAAATCGAGGCTCTACAATATCATTCCAATCAAATGAAATGACCCTAGGACTTGGAGGGAGAGTTCTCGGGGGGAGTAAAATTGTCTCTTGTTTAGAATGTGTAGTATCATAAATGCTAATGACATGGTATAGAAGATATAGAAATAGAACTAGAAGAGTGGGATTGACCAAAAATTTCATCAGCATGACCACTTCTTCAACCATTGGCTGAATAATATGTGAGACAACAAGGTCAGGAGACGCATCATCCCCAAAAATAGGAGTGGTTTCGATCGAAGACTGCATCGACGCGACCATTGTTTGAACAGGATGTGAGACAACAAAGTCAAGGGATGTATTAGCCCCTAAAGGAAGATGGGTGTAAGCTAAAGATTGCATCGGCATGGCCACTGTATCAACCAAAGAAGGTTGGGAAACCGAAGATGACTCAGAACCTGTAGGGCCCCCAGGCAAGGACCAGGCTTCTGGTATCGGAGTAGTAGCAGGACACAAACGAGTAAGGTGATCTCCTTTGCAAGTCCTGCAAAGGAATATGGGATTTCATCTGACATGTCTAGGTTTCGCAATCGTATGAATTCCCCCAGCATAACTTGCAGTGGTTGGTGAGATACTTCCAGCATGACTTGCAGAGGCTAGTAGACAATCTCCAACATGACTAGAAGAGGTTGGTGATGAATCCCCAACATGACTGGAAGATATTGGTCATGAATCCCCAACATGACTAGCAGAGGTTGGTGATGTATGTGCAGTGTGACTAACAATGACCAGATTTGTGCCCCCAGCATGACTTGTAGCAGCTGGTTATCGGTCTTCAACATGACTAGTAGAGGTTG
Organism: Picea engelmannii; assembly: GCA_009831015.1. Taxonomy (NCBI): domain Eukaryota; kingdom Viridiplantae; phylum Streptophyta; class Pinopsida; order Pinales; family Pinaceae; genus Picea; species Picea engelmannii. The sequence continues at coordinate 6,039 of WSFP011515601.1, read as the reverse complement.
CCGACCAATCTCCAACATGACTAACAGAGGTTGGTGATATAATGCCAGTATGTGACTGATCCTCAAAAGATGCATTCGAGGAAGGTAGGGTCCAAGGATCATTAAAATACGAAGTGCGGAAAGGAGTGGAACTCTCTAATGAAACGGGCCTACTGGACATGGCGTAGACATGGTGAATCAGTGCCATGAAGTCGAAAGTACCCATAAGGGAAGAATACATTCCGACACTGATATTCTCAGTTGTCGGTTGAAAATTTTTGACAACGAGGATCGATGGTCCAACAGATGCATTGGGGCTAGCATACGCAAAGGATAACTAGTTGATCGTCACGATATTCCCATCAAGTGGAAAACAAAGAGTGTGGAAGACAAACGATACGATGGTAATCATAGCATAGGTCCAATTGCGTCCTAGTAATAAGTTATAATCAAGAGGCACATCAACTACCTCAATATCGACTTCTACCATCTTCCCACCTAACTAGACCGGAAAGGCGGGAAGAATACCATGAGGGTGGAAGAAACGATAGTCAAAAGTAGTCAACATGGTCAATGACTGAGAGAGATTCGGAGAGCCAAGAGATTTCCAACAGATTAGGGACATCACACATGTAGCATCGACTTCATCAAAAAACACATGTTTGATGGTATACTTTGAGTACCCCACGTGGATTTGGAATGACACATGGTAAAGCAAGTGAGGCCTCACATATGTGACGTCAAACTTGATAACTTTCAAGCCACTGGGTTATAGAGATATTAACGCAGATAGCAAGGAATTCTTCTGTGAAGGACACATCTGGAGTACCTCCAAAGCTGACATTGCACAAGGGGTTTGACCCAAGTCCTCAACAATAGAGTAGTTATGGGCGGCTCCAGCATTTGCATTGTGGGTAGAGCGCTTGAGTACTCCTTTCGTAATATGAGGCGGTGGATCTGGTTTTTCAATCTGTAAAGCCATATCTAGAGGAGGAGGAGGAGATTCTAGACCAGGTATAGCCTGTGAAGAAATATAATCTCGAGATCCAGTGGCTACATGAACTTTATCATCGACCATACTGATACACAAACTGTCACCATCTTGCAACGATGGGTTTCAAGTCCCACCAGCCGCATTTTCAGAATTTGAGGTTCTTGACACCATGTTTTGGTTTTGTGGGAAAGGATTCGTCAGCACGGTGGGTGGTAGAGATAAGATCCTCGCAGATTTCACAATTTTCGGGAATAAATGAGTAAGGTGATCATATATACAAAGCTTACAGGGAAATTTCACCTTACGCCTTTCTTTCTTTCCCTCTCCATCATTATTATTCATCTTCTCATTATTACCATTGTCCTTGGGTTTATTATTATTTTTCCCACCCTTACGATTATTATTACGTCATTTCTTCTTATTCCCGCCTAGTTGTTGGTTACCATTTGGGTCGGTCGACGATTGCACGAAATGTACATCCACCGAGTGAGTGGGATTGGAAGACAGAGACGAAGTTGGCCCTCCTGCAGACTGCTTTATAGACAACTCTTTCAAATGGCTTGTTAGCGAGTTTGTGGATTTTACATTGGCAGAGCCTACAATGCCATCGGCATGAGGTCCGAGCTTTTTTCTATGGTCATAGATTAACCTCGGTGCATCTGGAATAATGTGGTATAACATCCCAGACTGAGCATATATAAGATCTAATTGTTGGGCTTTGAAGATTGTTTCTTCCTCAGTGGTAACCCCAGATGTAGCAACATCCTTCGAGATAGTAGGTTTCAAAGACTTAAGGAACCATTATAAAATAAATTCCAGGGGTATGGAGGTCTTAATCAACCTCTTCTGTCTACACCAATCCTAGATATGATCTGAGATATGAGTGGTTGTGTCTTGGTGTAAAGTCGATAGAAGTTCTAGGTCAGCATCGTAACAAACTGACAATTGGAATTGGTTAAAGAATACCAACACCATCTAACTAAAGGTCCCATATGCCCCCCTAGGTAACTCTATATACCATTTCAAAGTGACCCCAATGAGGGTGTGTTGAAATAATCTTAACCGAATGGAATTGTCATTAAGGGAATTCGAGGAGCACCATAGGTGAAAGGTAGTAACGTGATCACCAGGATCCTTGCCATTCTTATCCTTGAATTTAGGAATGTCTGAAGGAATTTTGGTGGGGATGGGGGGCCATGTAGGATCCTGACACACAGGTTTTTTCATCAACTTAGACAAGTCTGGAAGATTAATCGTGGCCAAAAAAGGGATACAAGGTTGCGGCATCTGGCCCGAAGCTCCCTGGAAAGATTGTGTTTGAGGAACTACAGTCCATCCAAGGTTCTGGTAAGTACCATGTCTTTGTTCGATATTGTAATACCCTCCTCCAGACTGATTCATAAGAGGTTGGTTGGGCATAATTCCATTAGGAATGTTTTGATGGGGGTTATAAAAATTTCCCCCAGCCGGATTGGATCCATGTTGGGGGTTTCCCAAGGCATGAAACTGACCTCCTCTAGGTGTGAATCTAGAGGATAGAGGTGGATTCATCATGCCAAACGTGTTGGTCATAATCGACACTGAGGAGGTAAGGGTATAGGAAGAAACTTGAGCAGAAGCTTGTCCACCAGGTTGGTTGCTCCACCCAGAAGCAAGAGGATTAGACTCGGGGTTAAAAGAAGGAATGCCTCCCATATTAGGAGTCGTTTGAGGGATCTGGGAACAACCAAATGAGAATGGAGTATAAGGAGGTGTAGTTCCCCCAACTCCAATGCTAGCATTAGGGCCATCAGCTTGGATGGAGTTTGAAAACTATGAAGTAAAATTTGGCATACCATAGGAAAAAGGACTAGAATCCATAGGGATGGACTGAACATTATAGCCCAGTGAGTGACCAAGAGACCCAAATGGGTTCAAGGCAAGAGATTGAGCATTCACTATAGGACGGGAAGTAGTAATGATAGGTGCCTCCAGCACTACAACCATTGTGGTTGCAGGAGTCGAAGCGGTGTCATTAACTATAGTAGCTATGGGATTTGAAGCCCTCCCAGTATTCTAAAGACTTGGTTTAGTACTCATCCTTGTATAATCACATGTCTGAACAGTGGAGGTGTGTGTACCACGTCTAATAACTCTACACCTTTTAGAAGGAAAAGACTCGAATTCCGGTGGTAACTGTAACAAGCGAAGGGACCGGCAGGGATGTTGGTCTAACTCCATGATGACTTAAGACTCAAGATACAAAAAATAAAGCCTATGGCCAACTAGTAATCAAAGAGCACACCAAAAATAAAATGGCCAATATGCACACAAATGGGGGAAAGTGTTTGAAAGGGGCCTCCCTTCCTAAAGAAGGTATGGCTCACCCAAGAGGGGCGTGAGACTCCCTGTTAAAGATCAGAGGTAACATAATCAGTTATAAGGGCCCTCGTGTGCTTAAGAACCAGTCGGTCAGATCCCCCCAAAGAGGTAACCTCCATAAAGTTTGTGTGATGTACGACCCTTATCTGACCCAGGGTACCTGCAGAATAACCCCTGCAAGTAACCTATGTGGTACCTAAGTCAAGCAACTAAGAAACCAATGTATAACCGATGCACAGGCGAGCAGTCGTAAGTCAAGTCCATCGTATGGGCAGGGTAGAAAAGCCTGAAACCTTGAAAGCACTGCCTCTCACGGAGGTAAGGGCACTAGCAAGATCCCCATATACGAATAGATCCCCAAAAATATCTCTGACGCTAAGAAGGTATTGGGGGGATATCCCTTCAACCAACCTCGCGCAACCTCATGATTAACTCTGGTGTAAGTGAAGCTTCCTGATATTACTGATTATACAATGGATTTATCCACTTCCTTTCTCAGACACATATGTTGATTTAATAGCCTTGGATAAGTTTACTCACAAAATCCTATTCCAAGGCACTAAATCCTAAGCTAGTTTATGCACCCTAGAAAATAAAATCGTGACTAATCAATTTTAAATTATAGCATTAATTTTAATGGTCATGCTTACTCAAATAGGTATGGTAGTGAAACTCATGATGTTATGACTCATCAAGTAAAGTAAATATGAATACAATGCAAAGTCCTAACTTCAATTTTCAATGAGTGGTATGCTTCTTAAAACAATGCAATTTTCAGTTTCAACTCTGCAATTTTGAAGTAAAAAATGCAATCTTTCTTTACATGCACTAAGCTAATGACAAAGACTCAAAATATCAAAAATGCCAAGCAATGTAAAATGCCTAATATTTTTGTATTTTAATTATAAGAAAAATGAAAATGCATGGACTAAAAAGTATCTTGATATATAAAACTCTATTGTGTATAGAAAGAGATAACTCGAGTAGGATACCAAGAAGAAAGACACCCAGCCCAATGTACAAGGACAATCAAAATGAAAATATTATGAGAAAGACTCCACCCAAAAATTAAACCAAAGGCGGGTTTCTTGTCATCCCACTGACACTTAACAGTCACTACAGAGACCCAAGAAGACTCAGCAATCATCAAAACTTACCCAGCAACCACAAAACCCATCCAACAAGCAAAAGAGGTTGATGTAGCTATTTTTCAAGGAAACATCATGTATGTACACAGCTTGCATAAGGACAACCCATGTATATACGTGATTGTCAATAAAAAACCCACGTATATGTTTCAAAAACAAAGCCAAGCAAAGGATAAGGTTGAAAAACTTAGACCCATAGTGAACAGAGGCTGTCAAGCAATTATACAACAAGAAATGCAATATGAACAAGAGAAATCTAAGGAGAAAAACACTCCAAACCCTAAGAAAGAAGATTCAATCCCCAGTATGGTCATCAATTATGTTACAAGGGAAAACTCTTTATGGCTAGGGTAAACCACAATAGACAGAAATGACTACAGAAATCAACTCTATTCTCAAGTATGCTATATAAATGAATATGCTAGCAATACAAGATAAAAGGCCTACCTCATCCTGATGTTCAATGAATTCCACCATTGAGCACTTGACACAAAGCAATATACCTGCAACTAGTCCTCAACAATCAAGAAAAGAAAGCATATGGTGATAATATATGATGTTAGCACATTCAATAGCATAATCCATTAACATACATAACAAATATTCCCATGGAATAATAATTCAAATATTTTCAATATATCAATTGGACGGGAAAAGAGTATTTCTATTAATATATGATCAGCAGAAGTGAAAATGTTACAGACTTCTGTGTCGGCACGGTTTGGAACCGAGAAACTAAGTTCCTTCCAGTTGGGCCTCCACCACTTCAATCCTCCACCAAAGGCAAGCTCATAGAAGAGAGACAATGAAGTTCTCAATCAATAAGGTAAGATCTTTGGGGCTGAGCACTATGTTCAGACTTAAAGGGCAAAGGGATGTAGACTCAATATGAAGTGAATAATTTCTCCAGAGTAACTTTGCTCTCAAAGTTGAATTCTTTCTCCTCTTTTCTGTAGCTCGGAATTGGCCCATTTATAGCCTTCAAATGGAACTGAAGGGCCGAGTCGGAATGTTTCCAGTATATGGAAGGCCAAGGATCATAGATCTCCTGTCATGACATGGAAGCCTGACACCATTTTTCATTTTTGGGCACAAATCCCAATGTACGCGGGTTGTAGTGGTGCAGCCTGTGCATACTCATGTTGTATAGTAGGCAAGGTGCGTACATGTGGAAAAAAATGTATCTTTTAGCTCTGGAATTTGCAAAAAGGGATGAAAATTCTGCATAGGGAAATGGAAAAAGGCCTGTTGTGTAAGATTGCAGAGGGTGAGGCAAATCTTGCTATAACAGAGGCCTGCAAAATTTTTCCTTTTTTGAGAAAATGGGGTTTGTTCTAGATATTCGAGATCTGGATCAAATCTCTCAGACTTGTAGGTTCTAAGATTTGAATCACTGAATGGAAAAAAATGAAATTCAAATCACAAAATAGAGGAAGAGGTAGGCAAAGAGACTCAATTAGAGTAGAGTTCTCCCTAGTGGAGTTGCCAATCTGTTATTGGTTTTTTTCTCATAGGGATCTCACTAAAAAAATCAGTAATATCTCCCTAGGATTGGCC
>WSFP011515598.1:0-12821 GCA_009831015.1 Picea engelmannii | reverse complement strand
TTTCTTTGACCTCAACCACCAATGAATGTTTCAAGAGACATTCATCCATGTTGTGCCAGGGGAGTTTTTGGAAGACACACCACTTCTTAGTGTCATTGTTCGTCTTCCCTTTACCATTTTTTTCCTATGTCTTGGACTGGTTGTCAAGAGTTTGTTGGTTCAGGCCATCTTTATCATTCTTTGGTTCTTGCAGATTTGTAGACTTGAATTCCCCTTTGTTCTGGTGCCTAAATTTCTTCTCTATTTTGACAACATATCGATATGCAACTCCCAATGATGAGATGTTTAGCAAATCCATTACATTTTGGATGTACCTATGCAAAGCCCCACGGTATTTCAGAACCAGATGTTGCTCGAAGTCCTTGATACCCATCTTGGTGCGCAAGGTATGGAAAGTATTTGTGAACTCCGACATTGTTTGGCTCTTCTCTTTTCCCAGTGTGGTCCATCTCATGTATTGGTATTCATAGTTATCAACAGGATAGTATTTTTCATTGAGCGCATCCACAAAAAAATCCCAAGTGGACTCAACCCCATATATTCCATATTCCTCTATGGAACTTTTATCCCAGTAAGTTTCCCACCAATATTTGACATGGGGGAGAGCCTTGAGGAGTGCGAAGATGAAATTTTCCCTGTCGGAAAAAATTTGAACAGAGAAATAACCTTCTAATAGATTTAACCATTTTTCTAGGGCATCTGCATCTATCTGACCTTCACATATGGGAATATCAAAATTAACTTCTTCCTTGAAGGGAGAGGTTCCTCCAAAATGGTTGCTTGATGAATATGCGTTTGTTGCTATCGACAGGAGTTGAAGAATGTATGAAAAATTATCCGTCATTTCTACCCTCTATTGCACGAGAGCTTACTCAAGCAACAAGTTAATAGAATATTCTACTCCTCCATCTTTATTTTATTCCACCATTGAGGGTTTCTTCGGTGTGCGAGAGTGTTGGCACAGGGGTAAACCCAGGGTTCGGCTCCAAGAGCGCACCAACAATCCCTATATACTAGCCCTTTCGGCAACACCTGCGAGGCAGATGCAGTCTCACCTGAAGCAGCTATGAGGGGGTTGCAGGACAGATATGTCTACAACCAAGGGGAATATCAAGTGGATCTATTATTAGAACAACATAGCATGCATATACACTTATCAACCTAGATCTACTTTGCACAGCTATATATCTGATCTAACACAGCAATGCAAATAATAGTATAACAATGAAAAAGATCAAAGCATCAATCACACATATGACACAAGATATAGGTGGTTCACCCTCTCTCTAGGGATACGTCCACAGAACTGTGCTTATGATATATTAAGTTAAAGCATATAGTTCTTATCTGCACTCTCAACCAACAAATCTTCTTTTCTCTTCTCTCTTTCTCTCCCCTTCTCGTGCACCCAGCTGTAGGACTTGATCTTCGCACCCAGCTGAAGATCTTACAATACCATAAATCTCCCACACTCAACACTTCTCTCTCTCTGGACAATAATCACTCATAACAGTACAATTAGATCAACAAAAATATCATACCAACCCGACCCAGGTCCTCTTGAATTTTATTTATACATTACAATAGCTCACCAACAGCCTTAGGTCGAAACCTAGGTGTCTAAAACACTAGATACCAAAACCCTAGGTCAACTTGACCCGTGTTTTCTGGGCTTCACCGGCCTGTCTTTCCTCCCTTCTCGTGTTGTACTCCAAAGCATCCAACAATGGATTTTTCCACTTGTTGAGTTGTCCATGATCCTTATTCCTTGTTGATCTATCATTCTCGATCTCCTCGTTCAATGACTTGCTTTTTCCTTGCTTCGCTTCATCTTTTCTTCTCTTTTTCTCACTTCGACCCAGTAACAGTCACTGTGTCTTCCACAAAGTTCACATTCCACCTTTTCTTCGTTGATATTCACTTCCTTCCATAACCAAGGGCCAATAGGCCCCCGACACTCACCTGCGACTCATCCCGAGGCACTTCAGATATGATCCTTTTGTTTTACATCGACTTTGGACTGCGCAATGCAATATTTTATTTCTTCTCTATGCCTCCTCTTCATCCTTGTGCAAACTGTATTTTCTGTGTCTGGTACCCATTTTCAACTGCACCTGGTACCTATACCCTTTTATTCATTCTTTTACTGGGAGATGTGAGGCAACTAGTTGTCATAGTACAACTTCAGTTGACTCCCATTTACCAAACCATCCTTCGATTCACCAGTTAAAGTCTTCAGTTGTGCGACTCCTCCCTCTGTAACATAGGAGATCTCGTATGGTCCAAGCCAATGCATTCTGAACTTCCCAGGGTGTTTCATGAACTTAATATCATACACCAACACTAAATCACCCTGCTTGAATGCCTTCTTCTTGATGTGCCTATCGTGATGGGCCTTCTCTCTTTCCTTCTGAACCTGCTGGTGGAATCTTGCAATAAATATTTCCTCTTCTAGTTCGACCAACTGTGCCAGCCTTTCTTGAACAATTCTAGTATCATCCATGTCTGTAAATGCAAAAATTATTAAGCTAGGCACCAAGTATTCCATTGGGAAAACGACTTCGAGGCCATACACCAACTTGAAAGGGGTCTGCATTTTTAGTTTCTTACTCTAGTTCTAGAAGCCCAATGTACTACAAGTACTCTTAAATCCTAGTCATCCCTGTTCACACTGCAAATCTTCGTCAGCGCTGTCTCCAATATTTTGTTGAATGCTTCAACCGTCCCATTTTCTTGTGGATGGTAAGGTGTGCTCTTCTGATGGTGGACTGTAAATTCCTTAGTCAGGGCTTCAACTGTCTTATTAATGAATTGTGTGCCTTGATCACTCATAAGGATCTTGGGGCATCCAAACTGGGTTATTATGTCATCAAATATGAAGTGCGCAGCTGTAGTTTCACTACAGTACTTAACTGCTCGGGCTTAAGCCCATCTAGTCAAGTATTATGTCTTAGTGATGATGTACCCTGCTCCTGTGCACTTCCCTGGTGGATTTATGGGTCCCACGAAGTCAATGGCCCACTTTTCAAATGCTTGTAGGGTCATTTGTTGTGCTAATGGCATTTCATCTCTTCTAGACGGTTTCCAACCTCTCTGGCATACATCGTAGGCTCTGGCATACTCTTAAGCATCTCTGTGTAAGGTAGGCCACCAAAGGCCATCTCTCAGAATCTTCTGCATAGTCGCTTTCCCTGCGTAATGTCCTCCTGCGATGCCTTCATGATCTTCTGCGAGGATCAGTGGTCGATCTACCTCCATAACACACCTCCTTAATATCTCATCAGGGCCCATTTTGTATAGCTGTCTAGCTATAAGTGAAAATTCTACAACGCGCACCACTAGTTGTTTCTTCTGAGGAATTGTATACTAACTAGGTGCCATTCCTATTGACAGGGACTGGACTATTTATGTGAAGTGATCATCAATATTTTTAATTGCTAGTAGTTGTGCATCCGAAAATGTATCCTCCAAACTGGTCGACTCTTCTCCATGTTCCAACCTTGACAAGTGGCCAGGACCTTTGTTCATTCTTCTTGGCTTAACCACGACTTCAAAATCATATTCCTGAAATAGCAGCAGCCATATGCATATTCTCCCCCACAACACTAGCTTGTTGACTAGGTACTTTAGCACAGAGTGATCAATAAACATTTTAAAGTGTCCTCCCAACAAGTAGTGTCAAAATTTCTGCAGTGCATACAACATGGCTAATCCTTCTCTCTCTGTAGTGGTGTAATTAATTTCAACTGTAGATAGTTTCCTGCTAGAAAAAACTAACGGATGGTCGATATCCCCTTCTCCAGGTTGTGCCAAATTTTCTCCTAAGGAAATAGAAGACACATCAACATGCACATGAAACTCCTTACCCCAATCTGGAAAAACCAGAATAGGCACAATAACCATATTTTGTTTCAGTGTGTCGAAGCTCTTCTGGCATTCTTCTATCCAACTAAACTGACAGTATTTCTTCAAGAGATTCTCCATAGGTGTTGTAATCTGGGCAGATCCTTTGATGAATTTCTTGTAGTATCCAGTATGTCCCAGCATAGTGCGTAGTTGTTTGACTAAAGTGGGAGGTGGCAGATCAAGGATAATGACAATTTTAGATGGATCAACCAACAATCCCTACTTGCATACAATATGACCTAACAGTTCTCCAAATGGTGAGAAGAATATGCACTTCTTCATATTCAAAGCAATTTGACACTACCTGCATTTGTCCAACATTATCCTTAGACATTCAATACGATTTTTCAATAAACTAAAAACAATCCAGTCATCAAAATATGCTTCTAGAAATTTATGCAAAAACTCTTTGAAGGCTTCAACCACCACCCTGGAAAAGATGGATGGGGCATTATTCAATCCAAATGGCATTACTTTATATTGATAAGATCCCAATTATATGGCAAACATGGTCTTATGCCAATCCTTCTTGGAAATCCGGATCTGATGATATCCTGAAAAGCCATCTGTAAAAGAATACACCGCCTGGGATCCCACGTTATCTAACACTTCGTCAGTGAATGGTATAGGGAAAGGGTCATGCAAACAAGAATTGTTCAGCTTCCTAAGATCTACACAGATTCTGATCTCTCCTGTCTTCTTGTTTTTCACCATGGGGCTGATCCACTGTGACTCTTCAACAGGTTCTATAATCCCTGCTTCTAGCATTCTGTCGAGCTCGATATTCACTTTTTCTTTATATTTTGGGTTCAATCAGTAGGGTCTCTGTTTGAATGGTTTTGCATCTGGTTTCAAAGGTATCCTCATCTCTCCCATAGGTCCTTTGATACCCTTCATATCAATGAACTTGGTCGGAAACAAGTTCTGATACTCGTGCAACAACTTGGTAATCTTGTCAATGGTAGCAACATCCCAATAATCTCTGACATTGGAAAGCTTCGGTGTCTCCTCTGTCCCAATATTGACTTTTTTAATCGTGATTGGTTGTCCAATGAATGGTAGCTCAACTCTAGGTCCTTCCACATCTCTTTGGCCTTTTTTTTCTGCGATGTTCACCTTCCTCGGATCATCATTTTCATCAACATTGATGTTGTAACAGCTTTGCAGTTTCTGGAGGGGTGCAGTCCATTCGTCCTCTTCTTGTTCCCAAGGGAGGCTAGATGCCTCCTCAAATAATTTATGTCTCAGAATATGCAATGATTGATCTATTGAAGGATATTGACTTTCAAATAAAAATCTGGTTACAAAATTCCGAGTCATACCTTCCCAATTTGCAGTGATGAGGCGCAGCTCGACTTGAAGCTACTGATTGATAGGGGTCGTGTCCAGCATGTTAATGAATTTGTGCATCGATTTTTCTTGAGGAATGTCACTCCAGGCCTCTTCGCAACTTCTCACATGGTCCTTTGGACAACTTTGACCTGTGTATCAAACTTCACAGACTTCGTCTTGTGCTGAGAACCATGCTATCATCAAAGTAAGACATTGTATCCAGTCTGTGATATGGATTTTATGTGTCCCCCACCATCTTTCTAGTGTGGCTTTTAGGGCCTCATCCATTGCCAACAACCTCTTTTGTTTTGGTACACTTGCTTCAAAGTCCGATAGGAAGGATTCTAAAGGGTTCAAACCATCAAATGTGGGTAAGTTACTCACTGTTGTGCCGATCCAGTGAACCTCTCTGGTTAATCTAGCACATCTCCTTGTAGATACTTCATACATATGGTTCTGCCAGTTCTCCAGTTATTATTCTGAATCTGATGAACACACATTGTCACTTCACCAGCTTAGGTTCCCATCGACCGTAGGATTAATGTAGTCCTGCTGTCTGGCTGTTAATTTGTATATGTTTTCCAGTTCGTATGCACGATATTCCTCTCTGATGGGTTCTGTGTATCACTAACCTTCATCTAGATATAAAGGTGCGGTGAACCTAAAGACATCCTTTTCAAATGTCATACATTTTTTCTTTAAATCAACCATAGTGGAATTATTGAAGGCCTAATCAATTCCTAATAGCGTAGGGTAAGGGCAGTTGTCGTCAACTATCTCAATTACTTCAAAATCTGCAAACATTCTTACTCCGTCGATGTCCACAGGGGCATGCTCCAACCTTCCAAATGGGCTGACAGCTTGCTGGTTAGCCATCCTAATCCTGATAGGGGAGTATATCAACTTCGGTTTTCCCATCAGTTCCCATGTTTGCTTCATCATGACATTGACCTATGACCCTAAGTCGAGGACCACATAGTTTATGTCATATTCTCCTATTTGAGCATTCAATTGTAACTCCTTATTTTTCCTTATCCTTCTTGCAATTTGGTGTACTGCCCTATTCAGTAAGGGGTCTATATTTCCTAGATCATATTGTCTGATTAAATTTTGTAGCTCTTGTACAACGTTTTCATCCTGAATCAACTTAATACAAGTATATAAAAATTCCATGAGCTTGCTTACCTCTTTTCCTTCTTTCGGCGAAGCAGACTGATCAAATGCCTGAGGCATTCCATACTCTCTTACTTCTAGTTGTTTTTTTGATGAGGAACCTTGGTATCCTTTGAACTCTTGTCTTGCCTCCTCGAATATTTGTATTTGTTTCCTTGCACCAAAAGTTTGGGTCTTCTCTACAGCTTTCCTTACTCCTAAGTCTTATGTAATCTTTCCCTGGGTCAGTCTATCTTCTCTTGTAGCAGCGCCTCCTTGAGTGATGAAAACGACTCTGGGTTTTCTCCACAAGTTTCATCATATATCAGCTGCACTTGTGGATTCTGCTAAGGTCCTCATCTTTCCTGAAGCTTAGCTAGCAGCACAGGACATTCCTCAATAACATGCTCAAAGGAGTTGCAATAGCTGCAAGTGGTACAAGGGTTCTGGAAGTCCCTTTCCAAGTGTCCTGGTTGTGTGCAATTATAACATATTATATGTCCTCATCCTTAGCCTATACCTCCTCCTCCTCCTCGTCCTTTGAATCCAACATGAGGATTGAAGTTTCCTCTTCCTCGAGAGTTATATTGCATAGTGTTTCCTTCTTGCTATACTTTGCCTTGAATTTTATATATATATCTTGATCTTTTGTGCATGAGGTCATAATCTCTACAATCCCTATCATCATGCCCTACTGACTTACATAATGTGCAATATAAATTTGTGGGTGTCTGAACTTATTTCTGCATGTAATAGCACTCACCAGGGTGATGTCTATTTCTGCATACTTCCCACCAGGGTAGTGTGACTTACTTCAAAGGACTCAGGGATCCCGAGGCCAAGTATTCATGGAACAGGGGATAGTGCTCCTTGTCATGTCCTTCTGATTTGCACCTGACACACCAAATTTCTTCTCTTTTGTCTTTTCCCTTGTCTTTCTTCATATCTTCGACCTGTAGAGACAAACTAGTTAGCTGACTCAAGATCTGACTCATACCTAAGCTGGATTCTCCCATAGGGGATGATTCAAGTTTTATCGAAATCTCCAGTGCCTCAACCTGTGAAGAAATCTTCTGTTGCATCAGATGAACTCTCATGTGTGGTAAAAGGGAAGTAATGATCCATTCTTTGTTTTTCTCATCTGGGATCTAGAAAGTCAATCGACTTGTTAAGGTCTTGAATCTATGATCGAACTCCTAAACGGGTTCGAATACCTTCTTCTTGATCTCTTTCAGTTATGTAATACATTGGGGCTCCGACTTAGGTTTCTTAAACTCTAAAATCAGTGCATTCTTGATCTCATTCAATGGCTTAGGCTACGCAATTCCTTGGACATGTTTTGTGTACCATCTCAGTGCACGATCCCTCAGAGTAATATTGAACCGGGTTCTTTTGATAGCTTCATCAGTGACATTCTTAATGTTCTAGATATCTTCACATAGGAAACAATGTTGATCAGGATCTTCAGATCCATCCCCCCTGAAGATAGGGAGCCTCATCTCATCTTCCATAGATCTTTATAGGGTTCCTGATTGAGTATGTGGTGGAATACTAGTGACAGTGATCTGAACGTTATTGTGACTCTGATTACTCTGATTTCTTAATGCTACTGAAACAACATAAGGATTAATAGTACTTACTTTAATAGTCTGTGTAGTTCCTGAGGTTTTTGGCTCGTTCTAACGAAGTTATTCAACTTCCCCTTCCTCTTCCCTAGTGGGTTCTAAATGTTCTTCGTCTGTTAGATCTGCAACTTCTCCACTGTAGAAACCCTCGTCCCCGTAGTTCTGCTTGAACAGGTTCACAAGATGAACTCCTCTGAATACTTTTCCACTGCATGTATGTCCAGCTTCTGCATTGCTGTCACTGTCCGAATTCTTGAACATTAGCCTCTTCAAATCCAACCAATCTAATGTATCTTCAAGACATTCTTTTCATGCAATAGAATCTTGATTCTTAACTTTAGAAAATGTAAAAAAAATTCTCTAGGTCCTTTGAAAAAATATCTCTCGTATTGGCTATACGATTCTACTCTGTCAACAACAAACTCGGTGATATACCCTCCAATGGTGCTATCGAACCAGTGATCTATTGCTCGTGAGGCAGCGTTGTCAACTCTCTTAACCTTCTTGATCAACGTTAACGTCCAAACCAAAGGAGGTCTAGATCTAATTTCAAACTGAGTATCTACTAACCTAGGTAGCCACTCATATAACTCTTGATGGATTCCTCCAAAGAATATCTCATGTATATCTGTGAAGATATATCTTCCTAACCAATCCTCTGTACTCAAATTAAGTTTCTTGTTTTGGGCTTCAACGAAGTCCTTCTCTTGATCCTCTATCCACTTTTGAATCTGTGTCTTTGATGGAAACCACCTTGACATTCCCTCATAAATGTTCTTGTCCCAGCAAAGGAACCATTTGTTGGCACAGGGGCAGACCTAGGGTTCGGCTCCAAGAGCACACCAACAAGCCCTAGCTACTAGCCCTTTCGAAAACACCTGCGAGGCAGATGCAGTCTCAATTTGACCCACGTTTTCCAAGCTTCGTTGGAATTTATTTCCTTCCTTCTCACGCGATGCTCCAAATCATCCAACGATGTCTTTTTCTACTTGTTGAGTTGTCCACGATCCTTCTTCCTTGCTGATCTGTCATTCTCGATCTCCTCAGTCAACAACTTGCTCTTTCCTTGCTTCACTCCAACTTTTCTGCTCTTTTTCTCACTTCGACCCAGTAACAGTCACTGTGTCTTCCGCAAAGTTCACATTTCACCTTTTCTTCCTTGACCTTCACTTCCTTCCATAACCAAGGGCCAACAGAGAGTGATTTTCCTCAAGAGAGAAAAGCTCGAGACCCAACTGGCTATACTCAGACCTCATCGGGGACATGCACTGAAAAAAGATCAAGAATATCCTTCTCTGATACCACTGATCTGGATTATGTTTGGAACGAAATGAAAGTAGATAAATTACAATGAAATACTCGTGAAACTTTCCATAAATAGAGAAATACAACAATACTTGATTTCTATTAATGAATGAATTCTAAAGAGACTGTAAAAAATACAAAGTGCAAGACTCACTAGAATGGTGGCATCTTTATCTCGGAGAAGAGATGTGATGGCTACACTCATTCGCCAAAATATCATTACAATGAGGCTCTGAAGGCCTTTTTATGTTAAACAGGAATGCCAAAACCCTAGACATCCAAAAACCTAAACCTAGGAGATGAAACGCTAAAATTCATGTGGGCCATGTTTGGGTAAGTTAGTACATTAACTTCTTGGGGTTGTAACTTTACATATGATCTTTGTTTTAGGAGTGTAATAGCCCGTTGGAAAGGTATTTTCAAGAACTATGCATTATGTCATCAAATGATGACTCCGTCTACATTTTTACTATGGTGAGACAAAAAAACCTTGTTTATGGCTCCAAAATGTCCCTGAAAGTACACCAAGATGTGTTGACATGAAAACATACAAAATAAGCCAGTTGGATTAGGTGGGAGGCCACCAGTATCCACCTGGAATATGTGTAGGGATCCAGATAGCCCCGGAAGTGTAGAAACCACAATTACAAATAAGTACAGAACAACGTGCTAAACTGAAATCTGGAAAAAGGAGTCAGTTGGAACAAGCGGGTGGCCACCAATATCCACCTGGATCAACTTCGGTGAAATGTACTCTAGAAGGTTGAAATATTGTAGAGGCCTGAAGTCCCGAAGTACCGAAGTAAATTGTGGTCGTCTATATCAACTTTTGATTAAGTCATAGTTGTTGTATTATGCAGTGGAAGGATAGCGTAAGGATCAAATCCAGACCATTCATTTGGTTCCAAAAATCACGCCAACCATTGGATCAACCCTTATGAGAGGTAACCACTTTGGAGAGTTGAAATTCTGGAAGATTGGATGAGAGAGAAAACGTCTGAAGGCTGAAGTACCCGAGGATTAGGTTCCAACCCTTAGTCATGGGTTATGAACACATAAGCCATGAGGTGTTGGGTACATTGCTTAATAAATAATCCCGTGGTTTTGCGCATATGGTCACATGTAAATGGTTTGAAGGAAGTGCCTCTGCAATAATTCAATTTCTGCAATATTTGCAGAGACATGAAATCGATTTAAATAATTTGATCCATACATGTGATCAACTTATGAAAATCACTCTCACTGAATTAAAATACTTCAAAAAAATGTTTGAATAATAATAAATATTATTGTTAATTTAAAATGAAGAGGTGTGATGGTCCAAGCAAAGGGTAACAATACTTCATAGCTCACACCAATTAGAAGAGTATATAAACAATAAATAATGGTGAGAAGAAAGTGTCTCTATAGTCCATATCAGAAGATCAAAACATAAGCAAAGTCCAAGAAGAATAAATAATGATTTGTATGAAGTGAGGGTGGAAGGGAGGAGCATAGAATTATTCATATAATTTAAGTGTAAGTTAAGGGAGTTGGTGCTTCCTAGGGTTGGTTCCCTAAATACAAGGGAGTTGGTGCCCTAAATATAATAGAGTCCATGCTTCTTAGGGTTGGTGCCTTAAAGATAAGGGAGTTGGCACACCCTAGGGTTGGTGCCCTAAAGACAAGGGAGTTGGTGCTTCCTAGGGTTGGTGCCCTAAAGATAAGGGATTTGGTGCTTCCTAGGATTGGTGTTGTAACATCCCCGACCACCCATAGGCCGAGTAACCCTACTAACGTGGAACATTCACATATATAATATATAGGTGCATTAAAACAATTTAACATAGAGTTACTGCCATCATACAAACTTAAATAAAATTTACAACAATTCATACATGCAGCGGAATACATGAAAACATACAAGCATCACAGACATGCATTTTAATTGAAATTAAACACATAATAATACTTATCTTTGAAACTGGAGTAACACCACCAACTACGTGTAGAACTTCCACGAACCTCCCAACCTTAGACTGCACTGCTCATCACTCTCAGCAATAGGTCACCCACGAGCTGGGACTAAGCTCCATCGGCAAGGGATTCCTAGGCTAGGAAAGGTCAATAGGGAAGTCACATAGTTACAAAGGAAGGTGTCGAGCTGCAGATATACCATGTTAATCAACATTTAATTGTCAACCCGGGAAGGTAGACTTAGAGGAACCAACACAGGAAATGCAGGGCTGAAGAGGGGGTTTAAAGGATGCCAAACTAATCTCTGAACTATTAAAAGAAACTCACTGGGAAGAGCTATTGTACCCTACTTTGCTCTGTACTACTCGGTACTACTCGATACTAACCGGTACTGTTCTGTATATGCATGTAAAAGATAAACCCTCTACTGTAATCAAAACCCTCTACTGTAATCAAGGGAAACTTCTCTATCTCATGAGATACCCAAACTAGTTACTGAATGTTAAGCAGTATAAATGTGAAAACTGAAGAAGTGAAATCAATGGCTAAAAAGATAATGCTAAACCCTTGATTGCAATGAAATGAAATGCTACTTCTATTAAACCAATGGGAAAACTGCTGAAAGATAAAATCAAATCTCGAGTCTACTGTAAATGCCATATATACACAGCTCTGTTTCCATCGAAGGGGGCCTTGCCTTCTCTGTCAACAGGCCATTCTCTAAATCATCACATATTGGGAAATAAATAACCCACAACAAACTTACAAACAACAGCAGTCGAATTCATGGAACTCTTAACTATTTCATTGAGAATAAGAACAGTACAAAATGCTTGGAGGTTAAATTTCTTGTTCTATTCCCCTATCTAGTCTATGCTCTGTCTATCTCCTTTCTCCAGAACATAGCAGTGTTTCATATCTCTCTACATATTTCTCTACATCATTTTCCTTTCTCGAGCATAGAATAACGTTTTTCCAACCCTCTGGCAATGCCTTGCATCTCTTTACATACGTTCCAGATCTCTGGCAATGTTACATAACGTTTCCAGCTCTCTCTGGCAATGTTACACCACGTTTCGGATCTCTGGTAATGTTACATAACATTTCCATCTCTCTCTGGAAATGTTACACCATGTTTCAGATCTCTGGCAGTCGTGGCTTTGCGCCCTAGAAGTTATAAAACGGTTTTAAGAATATCACCGGAGGATGAGACACGTTTTACACAGTCAATCATGCCACGATTTCCTTCCTTTCCTTATGCACGAATTTAAATGCTTGATGTCAGCTGTTTCAACGATTCAAACAAACGGTTCCCCCCATGGCCAAGCTCCAGTGAATACAAAGCAAACTTTTGTCCAATGATTGAAACAGTTGTGCTCCAAGGCCCTTGACTTCAGAAGGATATGCTATCTATCCAATTTTCCAGCCCATCATACCATAAGCTTTAGAAAAAGAGAATACATTGATAATGTGTGAAGCCTCTACACAAGTATGTTTCAACCCATCATAAAATAATCATAAGTATTATCCTCTATAAGCCAACAC
>WSFP011515590.1:0-12822 GCA_009831015.1 Picea engelmannii | reverse complement strand
TGAGTGTCTTTGGATCCTCCTGGATCAGTATATGAACTTGTATTAGTTGTGTTACAATGGGAGCATGTAAATTTAGTGGTTTCACCCACTTTCCCTCCCCCATTACTTGTCACGTACTCCCATAAGGGCGTTGAACTCTCTTTGGATTTATTTGCATCATCACTATAAATTTCATCATCCTCTTCCATTTCTTCCTCCTCTCCACTGTATAGGCCACTACCTACTTCCTCTTCATCATTGGATATTTTGGTTTCTCAACAACACCATCATAATCAAATATGGATCCAAAAAGATAAACCACATACCCATCATGCTTCTTGAGAATAACGCACTACCTATAATAGAATGAGGGGGGAGGAACCATAAAGAGTAGAAGAGAATGTTCTAGTATTCAACATAGAAAATATACAAGTTTACAACACATGGAAAAAAACTAGCAATAGTGGGCTTAAATCCTACCTCTTCAACTCTCCAATGGCCATTAAATGTGCTCTCACAAATCTGCTTCTCAACAACTAGCAACAATCCCATTCTAAACCTTAGAAAATATGAGAGAAATGAGTGACATAATGAGAGAAAAAGGAGTGAAAGAGTGTTTTAACACATCAATAAACCCTGGCCATTACTTATTTTTCCTATTGGAACCTTGCCTTGGTTCCACAAGAAAAACAAAAAATGATAATTTCACAGGAGAATTTAATGAATGCTCAGGGAGTGCTTTACAATTAGTAGCATTATCAATAACGAATTGAATGAAATCGTACGACCCAATTTCTTGAATGGTTTAAATTAAGGGTTTTGAAATATTAATACTAGTCTTGTAACAATCCGAGTAGTCATGTGTTGAAAGGAATACCACACCACTCACAAAGACTCCATGATTGTTTATCAATGGTCTCCTTTAACATGTTTCCAACCACGTGATACAATGGATACCCCATATTCAATCCAAACATTTGTAAATTATCCTAGAGAATTATTAATTTTGGCTCTTATGTTGTCAAGTCCCATGGCTTTGGCTTTGTCATACCCTAGGCTCTTTTATCCTTTAGGGGAATTGTTGATGGCTTGTACCATCTCATGCCAATAGAGTGAGAGAAGAACATTGAATGACATGCCACATGCATAGAGAACCCTAACCACTTTTGCATCCACAATATTCCTACAACCTTGGTCAAAGAAATGTGATATTGTTCTACACCCTGAATGCATGGGAAAGAATCCACTAGCATGGGGGGATGGAGATCAACCACCAAACATGAGGTCTCATATTCAACTTTTGATTTTTTGGATTTGTTTTGTGCTTCCTCTTTTTCGCTCTTGTACTTTTTCATATCTTTCACTAACACTTTATCACATGTTTTGACTCATATACTCTTCTTTTTATCACTTAGCATAATCCCATAAAGATGCTTCCTCACATGGGTATATGAACTTGTATAAGTTGTGTTACAATGGGGGCATGTAAATTTAGTGTTTTCACCCACTTTCCCTCCCTCATTCCTTGCAACGTACTTCCATAAGGGCATTGAACTCTCTTTGGGTTTATTTGCACCATCACTATAAATTTCATCATCCTCTTCCATTTCTTCCTCCTCTCCATTGTATAGACCACTTCCTACTTCCTCTTCATCATTGGTATTTTGGTTTCTCAACAACACCATCATAATCAAATATGGATCCAAAAAGATAAACCACATACCCATCATGCTTCTTGATAATAACCCATTGCCTATAATAGAATGAGGGAGGAGGAACCATAAAGAGTATACGAGAATGTTCAAGTATTCAACATAGAAAATATACAAGTTTACAACACATGGAAAGAAAACTAGCAAGAATGGGCTTAAATCCTACCTCTTTAGCTCTCTAATGGCCATTAAATGTGCTCTCACAAATATGCTTCTCAACAACTAGCAACAATCCCACTCTAACCCTTGGCAAAGAGGAGTGAAATGAGTGACAAAATGAGAGAAAAAGGATAACACATCAAGAAACCCCAGCCATTACTTATTTTTCCTATTGGAACCTTGCCTTGGCTCCACAAGCAAATACAAAATTGATCATTTCACATGAGCATTTAAGGAATGCTTAGGGAGTGTTTTAATGGCCTTAGGATGCTCTCAGAGCACCTTGGGAGTGGCACTCCAAGAGTGCTTCCCATAAGGGGTAGGGAACACCCAAAAAATCGCTAGATCATGCTCCCAAAAAATACTCCTAAGAGGGAGTGACTTGGAAGCATGCTTATGAGGGATATGTCAACTTCTCGGAGCTACAAATTTCACATACACTCTTTGTTTGGGGTGTTTATTGGACCGTTACAAAGCTTATTCTAAGTTCTATGCGTTTGGAAATTCTAGCAATCAAAGATAGGCAAGATGTGTTAGCTACCAAAACACATGGGAAATTCTCGAAAGATGCCTTGGAATTTTAGGACCTACAAAATTGTTGTAGAATTGCAAAGGTGTAGGACTATTTTCAAGGTTTATGGCCACTTGTATCCACCTAGATCAATGATCCCCCATTAAGAAGCATTGGTATCCATTGCACCAAGTTCCTCCATCAAATGGAGAAACTTATATTGAATCGGACTCTTGGTGCATTGTTTGTTGCCATGAAGAAGTAGCCTCGCTTTGATAACCTAATAAAGTTGTATGTTCTATTGGCAAGACTTTGTCTTGGTGTCCATGATTTGGTTGACTATAACTATCTCAATGCAATCAGGATCGAGCTTGGTAGGGGCCAAGTTCTTTGCCACCTTTGAGGTGTCCAATAGAGGTGAAAAATAGGGCCGAAGTAGCTCCACATTAAATACAAGGTGTAAACCAAGGAATGGGGAAATGTTCATTTCAAAATAATTCTCACCCATGGTGTAAATCCCATATCATAGTGATCTAAGATTTCTATGGGGGTCTGTGAGTTGCTTTTTCTGTAAGTGCAACCATACCTTATCAACAACCTAAAAGTTTTGTGCAACTCGATCATAATCATGTCATTGCTTGTACTTAGCATTGGCTTTCTACACAATATCATTAACTTGTTGTTGGATGTACTAGATCCATTCAATAAATATGGTTACTATGTCTTCCTCAATCTAAGCATGGGAGTATTCTTCACGTGTAGATGCAATAAGCAACACTACATCAATTAGGGCCAATGGATACAACCCTAGCCACACTAAAAAAGTGTTGTGGCCAATAGAGCTATGAAGGGAAAAATTGTAACTATGTTGAACATATGAAAGGTTTTCATCCATGTACGTGGATTCTTGGAGTTGTATATTCTAAGGATATGCACAATCATCATGTTGACTACCTCTTCCTACCCATAAATATTAGCGTGGAAGACAATTGATTTAGTCATCTTAGTGACCAAAGGCTATACCAATAAGTACTGAATAATCATCTGTCTCTATCTGAAAAAATGGTCCATGGTAGCCCAAAATGATCCCAAACAAGCTCAAAGAAGATCTCAGGAGTGGCTTCAGTCATGCTACTCTTCTTGTAGGGTGCCAAAATGGCCATCTTTGAGAATTAATCAACAACCACAAATATAAAGTTGTCACCATGCTTGGTTGAGGGAAATCTTGACATATAATCCATGGAGGTTGAACTCCAAGGATTTTCGAAGTAGGTAGAGGAGTGTATAGCCCCTGCTTCTTTATGGTAGGTTTAGCACTAACACAAGTAACACATGATCTAATATACGTGCTGGTGTCCTATAAGAGATTTGGCTAGTAGAATTACTTCTATAGCATTTCCACTACCTTCTCCAGACTAAAGTGACTTGCCATCTAATTGTAATGTGCCTCCAAAATAAGCTTCTCACACTCACTTGAAGGGACACAAATATGGACCAAACAACATAGAAGTTTATCTTGGAGGCGGAAGTCTGAAACTACTCTACCTATGCCTAATATATGATATGTAGCAACAAAGTCAAGATCAATTTCATACAATTTGGGATATTTGAAAGTTTCATATTCATAATAATTAAGCACCGTGGTTTATGCCACAACTGGACACCAGTTAAGGAAATGCACAACTCAGTTTGTGTTTCCCTTCTTGTACTCGATGTTTAAGTGGAATTTTTGTTGGTACATGGATCACTTTTAATAGTAGTTGTTTTGCAACTTTCCTTGCATCTGCATGAATTACAAGGGCTTGTGGTCGACGTGTATGGTTGTTTCCTTTCTAGGAATATAACTCTTTCATTTCCAACATGTTTGCACAATGGAGTACATCTCGTTGTCATAAGTCGATTTTTCCAACCACATTAGAAAGTGTCTCACCATGATAGGCCACCAAATGTCCATCCTCACTGAGGACTACACCAACAACTTAATTTGAAGCATATTCTCAATTTGGAATGGTTGTTGCATGTTTGGAAAAACGAGGATTGATTCCAAACAAAGGTAGTGTTTTAGATACTTGAAGTATTTATGTTGTGCCTCAACTCAAATAAACTTGGATTTGGCTCCACCCTTGGTCGTTTTGTGTAGGGGATGAGTAACATGAGAGAACAACAACATGAACCTACAGTAGAAGTTGGTGAGGCCCAAGAAGCTACAGATATTTGTAAGTGTATTTGAGGCCATCCAATAAAAAATGAATTGGATCTTGGTTGGACCCACATCCACACCATGATCATCCATGTTGTATCTCATATAATGAATTCTCTGCATGTCAAATGAGCACTTCTCCATATTGGCATTTAACTTGTGTTGTTGTAGGGTACTCAACACTTGATGAATGTGCTTCAATTGCTCCTTGTAGGTTATACCGAAGATAAGGATTCCATATAGATATATGACCACTATTGGGCGCAGGCCTATTTTGAGAAGGAAGTCTATTTTTGGTGCATGCCTATTTTTGGAGAAGGATTTGTTTTGGGGAAATATCTAACTTTGGAAAGAAAGACCTATTTTTGGAGCGCAATAAACAAGTGGCAAGAAAGTAACATGCAAGAAAAGAAGAAAAAACAACGTGGTGAGTAGGAAGACAAGCCTAACCATGATAGGGTTAGGGTTTTTGACAAAGATTGTAACGGCTATAAGCCATACAGTAGTATAAATATGGACCTAGAAGGTCTAGGAGAAAAATGGCACATAAGTGAGGTAGTCAATGTTATCATACATTCTTGCAGGAGGATGTTTTCCCTTTGGATTTGGCCCTTGGATGACAAAATGAGAAAGAAGGGGGCTTAAAAACCCACAAATGTGTGTCATCCAAAGTCGGGGCGCATTGTGCTAAGGCACACACATATCGGGAAAGTGGAGAATGACACTTTGGGAATTTTGAAGTGAGGAAGGTGCGCAATGCCCCGAATCCCCGAGAAGCTAAGTCCCGAAACATTCAAGGATAGAGCCCAAAGTTGCATGCGGGTAAAGGTGCGGAGTTCACGTGAACTACGCCAAGGGCCGAAACGCCAGTATTGGCCGCAGAAAGAGGCCACCATGTTTTCTAGGTGCCAAGTCGACTCAACCGCATTTCAACCCCGATGTAGGTAGTTAATGAACCTGGGGCAGTGGCTGAACATCGTGTCCCCTATAAATGGAAAGCTCGAAAAGGGTTGGCAGACTTCCTGAGCTCGATTCTGACAGAGGCTGCATGAACAATCTGATATAGAAGATATCCATGTAAAGCCTCTCTCCTGATAGAAGTTACATATGCATCCTACCAAAGAAGACTCAAACACAACGCCTTGAATGCGGTATCTTGATCACACCTCTGTGGTTGTCGGCTGTTTTCAATATAAATATGTAGTTCTGATATTTTGTGATGGTCGATGGTTGAGCTAAGCTCCCGTATTGTAATGTTTTAATGAAGCTCTGGTTCTTTGGTTATGTAACTCGATATGATATTTCTTGTTTAATGAAAGCCAACTTCTATTTCCATCTTATCTACGTCTGATACTGAATGTTCATGATCGAAGGATTCACATGGATTGTGGTGACTGTGTTGTAATGGATGTTTGATTGCAATGTAGTTATAGCATTTTCAGTTTCTTGAAACCCCGAATTCAAGAGGATCTTGTTTTCAGAGTTTTTCCTCCTTAGGCATGCTAGAAGACCTGATGTCTAGAGCAGACCTTTACATACTCTTCTCAATTTCTTCCTCCTACTCACCCTTACTACGACTTACTGGCTGAAGTTGATCAAGACCTTATTTGCTTGTGCATACCGCCCCAATTTTCTGAGTTAAAACGATATTCTCTTGAGTCTGCCCCATTTGACCTCTTTAAATCCATTAACCATGACATATAACCTGATGGGTACTGGGCTTACCTCTGCCGCAATCCAGAGGTGGCTTCTGGTGCTAACATTTCTTGCGCCGTTGTCGGGGATGAATTGAAGATTTTCCCTGGGTAGAACGCCAACGAACTTCTGATTCTGAAGGTGCATCAGACATCAGAACCTCTGAAGATTGTGCTTGCACCCGACGAATCCACTGAGGCGACTCCACTGTCTCAACTCCACTATTGCAGTGCGAATACCTACAACTACAGCTCCCCAGGAGAACACAACGATCATATATGTTTTTTGATGGTGAACAAAGACCATACACACTCATTCTGTATATCATTTACCTGGTGACTCCATGGTTAAAGAATCGATTGGCAACTCCACTGGTTTGACATGGAAAAATCTTGGCTCGAAGGTTTGCTCCTTTTAATTTCTTCGATGTTCCTGGTTTTCCCAATGTTGTTCCTACTCCAAATGAATGGAGTGATTATTTGCCCATATTTAGAGAGCATAAAGAGGACAACCTTGCTCAACACCTCCATGAGTTTCATGAACTCATGCATCAGTCGGAGATACATCATGAAGATGTATTAATGAAGATGTTCAAGTTCTCATTAGCAGGAGATGCTCGTTAGTGGTATCACTCCTTACCTCCTGCTAGCATTTCCTCCCTGAGAGAATTTAATGCAACTTTCAATAGACATTGTCAAAAGTTCTATTCCTCTGAGTTTATTTGTCATAATTGTTATGAGGAATATGAGGACTGTGTTCAAGGTATGACTGTTTCAAATGAAAGCTGTGAGAACGAAAGCTGTGAGGATGAAAGCTATGAAATCTGCGAGGAGGAAAGTTGTGAGGAGGAAGGATATGCTTTGGGTGAGTTGGTGGAGTAGGTAAAAGCATTTTCTGAAGAATTAGAAAAACTGAAGGAAGAACGTGCTTGCTGCTTGTTTGAGGAAAGCGCAGAGGATTTTCCAGTCCTTGAAGCAGATGTTCTTGGCAGCCCTACTAATGATGGTCCTGTTGAATATCTCATAGTTGTAGAGGCATTAGTTTCTGCCCCTGATGAGAATGTTGTCTCATATTTAAAGGAATAAGTCATTGTGGAAGAGGATTGTTCTCTTTTTCTTCACGAGATTTCCCATGATGTGTTTACATTTGGGATTGAAAGGAAGGATAGGGAGATCATTCCAATTTCGCAAGATGGAGGAGTTTTGTGCTCACCCAGCTTTGATGATTATTCAGATGAAGAGCAACAGAGCCCTACATCACATCTTGATAGCATGAGGAGCAACCAACATGTATATGATAGCTATGAATCAAGTTCTGAGTTGGATATGCAGGATTTCCAAGAACATACAACAGAGCCCTGTCTTGTATTCATTAAAGAAAATTATCATGAGGAAATCAACCATCCTGTCCCTGTATAAATCACTGAGTACCAGATCGAAGAGAAAATCTTTCCCACGGTTCCCATCTATGATGATTATGAATCTGATCCTTGGGAGAGCTATGAAGAAGAAGAGGAGTAGCCAGAGCAACAATTTATCTCTTGTCCAGAGCCTGTAAGTGAGCAACCATCGTCTGAGGTCAATCAACCTATATCGACCTCTCACCCACCTGAGATTTCCAGAGAAATCCAACAATGTGTGAGTGGTTGTGTAGCAGAGAAGGCTGGCTGTTGCAAATTTTCTGGAGTTTGCCACTTTTCCTATGAGCCCGTGGAGGAATACATGGAGTTGTATTTACTTCATGTTTTGAAACCACCCAACTTTATCCTAACCTCAACATTAGAAGGAAAGATGAAGAATGTAACTGTTCTGCTGTCACAGTTGCATTATCTGTTATCAATCATTGACAGAATAAACAAATTTGCATCTAGGAGGTTGCTTGAATGGCTATGGTGGAAGTTTGCTTTCACCTAGCACTGTGTAAAAATTAAATTAGTTTAGGACTGTACATAAATAAGATCCTTGGAGCATGTGTGTTTATTTTCGTTTTTTACTTATCAGCTTGTATTCCTCAGCAAGGTGTTTTGAGCTTGACTCCATATCCCAATGCAGAAGGCAACTGAAACTGCAAAAGGAGTTCTTAGAGCCTCGCAGGGAGGACTCTATCCCCCATGGAGCCTAATGTTATCACACATTCTTGCAGAAGGATGTTTTTCCTTTGGATTTGTCCCTTGGATGACAAAATGTGAAAGAAGGGGGCTTAAAAACCCACAAATGTGTGTCATCCAATGTTGGGGCATGTTGTGCTAAGGCACACACATATCGAGAAAGTGGAGAATGCCACTTCGGGAATTTTGAAGTGAGGAAGGTGCGTAACGCCCCAAATCCTCGAGAAGCGAAGTCCCGAAACATTTGGGGATAGAGCCCAAGGTCGCATATGGGTAAAGGTGCATAGTTCACATGAGCTACGCCAAGGGCCGAAATGTTGGTGTTGGCCGCAGAAAGAGGCCGCCACGTTTTCCAGGTGCCAAGTCGAGTCAACTACGTTTTAATCCCGATGCAAGTAGTTAATGAAGCTTGGGCGATGGTTGAACATCATGTCCCCCATAAATGGAAAGCTCGAAAAGGGCTGGCAGATTGCCTGAGCTCCAGTCTGACAGAGGCTGCATGAATAGTTTGACATAGAAGGTATCCACGTAAAGCCTCATACCTGACAGAAGCTACATACACAACCTACCAAAGAAGACTCAGACGCAACGCCTTGAATGTGGTAGCTCAATCACGCCTCTACGGTTGTCGACGGTTTTCAGTATAAATATGTAGTTATGATATTTTGTGATGGTCGATGGTTGAGCTAAGATCCCGTATTGCAATGTTTTAATGAAGCTCTGGTTCTTTGGTTATGTAACTTGATATGAGATTTCTTGTTTAACGAAAGCCAACTTCTATTTCCATCTTATCTGCATCTGATACTGAATGTTCATGATCAAAGGATTCACATGGATTGTGGTGACCTTGTTGTAATGGATGTTTGATTGTAGTGTAGTTATAGCGTTTCCAGTTTCTTGAAACCCCGAATTCAAGAGGATCTTGTTTTCAAAGTTTTAGAGAAGCCATATCTCTGTGAATGTAGTCCCAGAAAGGGGTGAACCACGATAAACTTTGTGTTCTGTGTGATTGTTAATGAATGTTTACTTTATGTTGATCATTAGCTTATGAATGAATGGCTAAACTAGAAATATCAACATGCATGCATAGGTTTAAAGATGAATAAATCAGAGAAGTACTTGAATAATGAAGAAGGATAATGCACAAGGAAGAAAGAACACAATCCTAGATCCCCACTCATTCCAAGACTACAAACACTTGAGTATTGTAGTCACCCATAAAGCTATCTCGGGTGAGACTGCGCGGTGCACCTTGTGCACAACGTTGACTTCTAGTTTACGAGGAGGGTCGATAGTTTTTGAGGGTTTTGTTGGAAACCCGTTGAGATCCAAACCTAGGTCAGCCCAAGAAGAAGTGAAAGAGACAACCAACAAATGGTTTCGTTCCCGGCTGAAACTGCACAAGATTTGGAAGAAACATGCGGAGAATGAAAGTATAGAAGGGAATGTTCAGGCCATGGAATCCAACGAAGGTGGAGATTGAAATATGGTTGAAAATAAAGGAACTTGAGTTTGCGCATAAGGAAAACATAAACCCTAAGTTAACACCGCGCAAATAGCTCGACAAATACGTGTTTAGTGACTTGCATGAGGTATTTTTCTGTGATTTCCCGCATTTGTTGCAGGAGTGGTTATTGAGATTAAAGGACAACCACCCTACAAACTGAATCAGACAACTGGAGTGGAATCTTGTGGAAATCACGTAGTTACAACAAGTTAATAATTTTTTTACGTGCATAATAGATTTCTGGTTAGATAGTATTGTTGCAGGATTTATCACCGAATTTGTAGTAGATACCGCAAAGTCCTACACAATAGTAGAGAAAGATTTTCTAAAGGGAGTCAGAGGTAGGTACATCAGATTGTTGTATACTTCAATCAATATTTTATTGTATGACAACGATGTGATTACCATGGAATCAAACAACTAAACTTCCCTGCATGCATGGGGGAAGGGGGGAAGCACTAACATGAGGTTGAGATATGAAAAAGGAGATGGATGAAGGAAAGAAGAAGGGGGACATGAACCCAATCATGATGGAATAAGACTAGATAAAACATATAATGGAAAAGGTTGGAAAGATGTGCAACAAAATACCCTACCAATATAAAATGAATCACAAGAAGAGAGCCATAGCTGATAGAGAGGGCTTAGCAAGGGATGAAAAAGAGGTAGATGATCTCCGGGTTGTGGTGCATATTTAGGAAATCTCGCGCAAAACACATGAAAGTAAAACATGAGGTCCAAGGTCAAGGACATAAGGCAGAACTCCAATCCAGATCACCGTCAATGTGGAATCTACAACCCCATGTGTGACTAATACACTAGAAAGAACACCAACGTTTAGGAAACTGAGTTTTAGTGGAATAAAGACAACATGACATGCATCCAATCAAGGAGCATCAATTGGGGGAGCCAGTTCAGGAAGTAACAATCAATTATCGACATCGCGCGGAGGCAGTAGTTCAACATAGTTCAAAATGGAAAGACATGATCCCACGATTAGATTACCAGAATTTCGGGGAGAGGCATCAAAGGACCCTAAAAAGCACTTATTCATATCTGAGAAGATATGGGAAGCAAAGCAAATCACAGATGAGGATACAAAACTCGCGCAGTTAGCGATCACACTAAGATACCGCACAATGGACTGGTATATGAGCCTAGATGTAAACAGTCCACAGGGAATACCAAAGACTATTGCAGACGTGAAAAAACTATTGGTAAACGAATTTCAGAAGCGCAACTCATAAGACCAGTACATGAATGAAATGATTGAAATTAGGCAAAACCCATGTGAGTTTGTTTGGGATATTGATCAAAGGTTTAAACATCTGAAAGACAAGTTGAAATATGCAATTACTGACATGCAACATAGGCATTTATTTGTGAACTCACTGTTACTACATTTGAAATATCCATTAAGACAACAAAAGTTCCAAACTCAGGCAGAGGCTTTGGAGGAAGCCTTACAACTGGAAGATAACCAATATCAACAGACAGATCCAACAATAGAGGAGCTGAAGGAAGATTTGAAGAATCTAACATTTCAACTTAACCAAAATAAGGGTAAAGAGAAAAGAGAAGTTGTTTGGTGTACCCTATGTAGGACAAAAAGACACCATAAGAATGAATGTCCAAATTTCACATAGTACATGGCGACAGGGGTGCCAAACCCATTACCAACATGAGGACAATGGTGCGAGATTTGTAAAACACATGGGCATGATCCATATCACTATCCAATGATGCAAAAATATAAGATAGTACCAAAAAGTTCTTTTGTTTTGCCTCTATACACCAAAATAACTATTTTATTTTGACTATGTACACCAAAATAACTATTTTGTTTTGCTTATATACACCTTTGGAAAGGAAAAATATATTTGTAGTCAAGGCAAAGTCATTCATGGTAAATTATGAAAGGCGGCCTTGGGCAAGGAACTAATAACACAACATGATATAAGACTCCACTTAGTTTAGTTAACAGCTTATATAAACTATACAAAAAAGTTTAAATAAAAAAAGCCCGATATAACAAAAATATAGAATATAGAATTCTAGGCCAGCAAAGTGATTGGTTTGGTTGATAGTCCTATAACCTTCAATTTGGGGATTAAATCGTTGGTAAGAAAGATTCACTGCATTCAAAACCAGTTTTTTTCATGACAAATTTAAAGCACATCTCACACTTGAGATTTCCAAAGTATCATCAAACCAATATGACGGTAACACGTTGAACAAGTTTCAATACTGATATAGACTTTTATACCAAATAACCAGAGAGAACACGTTTGACAGTTTTCAATACCAACTTATTTAAAATTTTAACTTTTATAATAAATAACAGGTACATATATATAAGCAAGTAGGGTTTTACACCAGTAGCAAGTACAGCTGAAGTTAAATCAAAGGTAAACTAAGATGTTATTACATTTTTGGAATAAAAGAATTTCTTATATCTATTAACCAGAGCTTACCTGCCACTTTATGTCCATGTAAACCTGCCACTTATGTTATAAATAAGTATCAATTCTATCACAATCCAAAATATTGTTTTCACTAGTATCTTTGAATCCTTGAGATTTACTTATGTACGAGAGGTCAAGATAATTGATCATGAATCTATTAATAACTACGATCATACTTTTTCTTCTTTATTGCCTTTGTATTTTGCATGATGAGACGATGCAACAAGCCATATTATTTGGGTAGGAAGAAAAAACGGTCGATGATTGTAGTCGCCCTAATCATACTTCTTGTTCTTGTTTCTATGACTTTGGGGATCTTTGTTGTTCTTGGATACGGCTTGTGCTCAAACACTTTACCCTCAACTCAACATGTGCATGCTGGTCACTTATCAGGGTGTGGATAATCCGATGCTCCATGGTCTAAAAATGCACCATGGATCCCAGCGAATGGGCCAACATTCAAAGGAAATAATGACACAAAGTGTAT